>APFE030452554.1:0-17722 GCA_000404065.3 Pinus taeda | reverse complement strand
ATATCCTAGTGTACTTGTTTATATATGCTTGTATATGGTTAATGTACATCTGATCCTACATTATTTGTGAATTTAGATCCTTGTTTCTTGCATAGTAGTATGTTACTATGATTCTACAGGTCCCTTTTGAAGTTGAGCAGACAAAGAGCAAGCAACAAAACTCATCAAGAAGGAGAGGGAATCGAGTGCAAGACTCCGGTTGGCCCTCTTGGTTCTCCTCTCATCTATTTTCATAAAAGGAATCAATAGTAGACTTTGATTGTTTGTTTTTAAGATAGCCACCCATCTTAGTGGGAATAGCAGCATCCGAGTGGACATTATTCCCGTGTAACAATGAGAAATGCCGAAAATCTCAAAACCTTGCAACACACTATGTGAGGCCTATTGGCACGACAAGCAGACAAAATTTGGATTTAAAACAAAAGAACACTTTGTATCACATCCATTGGAATTTATATATACTAATATATGTGGTCCTATGAGAACAAAAGGCTTAGATGGATAATTATATTTCATGTTAATGATAGACAATGATACAAGGATGACAATTGTCGGTTTCCTAAAGAAAAAACATGAAGCATTTGAGTGCTTTTAGATCTATAAAGATTTGGTCGAAAACGAAACTAATTTGAAAATAAAGTGTCTAAGATCAGATAATGGCAAAGAATTCACTTCCTAATTATTTCAGCAATACTGTGACGAAAATGGATTAAAAAGACAATTTTCAATAGCACGAACACCTCAGCAAAATGGAGTTGTTGAATGAAAGAACAAAACCGTACATGAAATGGGTAGATCAATGCTGAAGGACTCAAAATTGGTTGAAAAATTCTAGGTTCAAGCAATTGATATGCTAGTCTTCATTATCAACAAAAGTCTTCTCAGAAATAATTGCAACAAGATCCCATATGAATTATGGAAAGGAAAACTAGCTAATGTAAAATATTTTATAATCTTCAGAAGAAAATGTTATATCAAAAGAGAAGATCAAAAGTTGGGTAAGTTTGAATCATGTGTTTACGAAGGTATATTTGTTGGTGACTCACACAAAAGAAGGCCCTATAAATGCTATAATCTAAGACAAAAACAGATAGTGGAGAGCATAAATGTTACATTTGACGAAGATGGTGTTCTAACGAATAATGATGAGGATATAGAATATTTGAAACTTGAGACTGAGATTGAAAAAGGTACAAAGAAAATTGTAGAACAAGAAGCAACTGTCAACCAGGAAGAAGTAAATAATGATCAACAAGATATACATGAACAACAAAAAGAAGCTCCTCCAAAGAGAAAAAAAGAATTGATTCGAAAGAACCATCCATCAAATCAAATCATTGGTGACATAAATGAAGGAACTGGAACAAGAAAAGGTCGACATCTTTGTTCATCACAACAAGCTCACATTGCTTTTCTAGCAACCTTTGAGCCTAGTAGTTTTGAGGAAGCCAGCAGAATGAACATCGAGTAGCATCTATGAATGAAGAATTGGATCAAATCGAGAAGAATAACAACTGGGAATTAGAAATAAAAAATTTCATTGGGACTAAATGGCTATTCAGAAGCAAATTGAATGAAGATGGACAGGTTACCAGAAACAAAGCAAGATTGGTTTGCAAAGGCTATGCACAAGTGGAAGGAATTGATTTCGACAAAACATTTGCACTAGTTTCTAGAATGGAAGCCATCTGGATGTTTCTCGCCTATGCATGTTCAAGAAAAATAAAAGTCCACCAAATAGATGTTAAATCAACATTCCTAAATGGCGAGTTAGAAGAAGAAGTTTACATCCAACAACCTGAAGGTTTTCTACTATCAGAAAAAGAAGACTATATTTGTAGGTTAAATAAGGCTTTGTATGGTCTCAAACAGGCTCTGAGAGCATGGTATGATTGCCTTGATGGATATCTATGTCAACAAGGGTTCAAGAAAGGTACTATTGATAGCAATCCTTACATACAAATAGATAAATATAAATTAACAATCATAGAGGTGTATGTGGATGATATAATCTTTGGTAGCAATGATGATCGACTAAGTAAGAACTTTGCTACAAAGATGAAAAGTGAGCTTGAGATGTCTCTATTGAGTGAGTTGACATACTTCTTAGGGCTTCAAATACATCAGCAAGAGAAAGGAATATGTATATGTCAAACCAAGTACATCAAGGAAATGCTCAAGAAATTCAAAATGGAATATTGCAAACCCTTCCTTACTCCAATGGTAATAGGTTCAAAATTGAGCATACACGACTCATATAAGGATGTGGATCAGAGGTTGTGAAAATATATGATTGGTATTCTTTTATATGTAACAGCCTCTCGACCAGATGTTATGCAAGTAGTTAGACAAGTATCAAGATTCTAAGCAGCACCAAAAGAATCACATATTATTGTCATCAAAATAATTCCTCAATGTCTAAAGGGCACAAGAAAATATGGCTTGTGGTATCCCAAGGGAAGCAATCTCATTATTCAACCCTTTATAGATGTAGATTGGGCAGGAAGCATTGATGATCGTAAGAGTACTAGTGAAGCAACATTCTATCTATGTGGTTGTCTCGTATCATGGTTGAGAAAAAAGCGAACCTCAATCTCGTTATCTATAGCAAAAGCATAATACATTGCAGTGGTAACTTTTTGTACTCAAGTCCTTTGGATGAAACAAACTTTGCAAGATCTTCAAGTATAATTCAGTGAGCCTATTCCCATGTTCTGTGATAATACTAATGCCATTAGCATCTCCAACAATCTTGTCATGCATTTAAAAACAAAACACATTCCGATGAAATATCATTTTGTTAGAGAAAAAGTCGCTGAAAAGAATATCAAACTTGAATATGTTGGTACAAAAGAACAAATCGCTGATATCTTCACTAAACCTTTACCTCATGAAGAATTTGAATATCTTCCTAGAAGCTTGGGATTCTCCCAAGTTCTCATTAGATTTTCCTTATTCAGAAAATAAAGGGGGAGTGGAAGTGTGTACAGGTCCGCAGGATGGTTGTATGTCACAAGGAGTTACCCTTTTCCATTGATGTCAAAGGGGGAGAGAAGGCAGTAGGAAGAGATTTCCTGATCGCAGGGGGAGTACTTGTGTTGCCATTAATACCAAAGGGGGAGATTGTTGATCTAAAGATGATCTGAGGTTTTCATTGATGTCAACCCAAGCAACACAAAGGATGACCCTAAAATTCCATGGTACATTGGGCATCACCATTCATGGTTTATCATCTCATAACCATTATAGGAATACTCTACTCAAAAATATCTTTCTATTGGTATATAGCTCTCCTCGTATTTCCTCATGGTTTGTAAGTTATTCAAGATTGAAGTTAGTAACCCCAATTAGCGGGCTAAAACCCCATGGGGTTGTGGCATCGAATTTATCATTGATTTTGGTCATTGAATAGTCAATAATTAATAATTTTTTAAGCTCCTAAAATCCCTCCAACATTTCCTATAGAAGCCCCTCTCAACTCTATAAAAGGAAATCTCATATATCCTCCAAAAGTAGTGATCGGGGAATTTTTGGTATAACTTTATTTATACAAATTATTAGATGCTGATAATAAAACCCATTTGAGACAAAATCATAATGAACATTGTTACCAAATTTTAGATCTTTTTTCACTATAGTTTCAGAGATATGATCTGTGGAAGTTAGGGTTTTTGCAGGCTCCCGAATTTCATCCCAAAGAGGCCACCTTGAAAAAATCGTCATAACTCTCTCTCTGAGAAGTGGATTGGAATTCTGTAAAAAAGTGGCAGATAGTGCATGGATTGGAGTTTTCTGTGTAGAAATTTCAGAGCTGAAAGAGGAAACAAGGACACGTGGCATGTCGTACAAGTTCGATCTACTGAACTGGTCCATAATTAGGCCATTGTGAGAGAATGGACATAACTTTGCCTTGAAGAATCCAAATCAGGTCAGAGCTATGGCATTTGAAGGAAGACTCAGAGGGATACTACATGAACTAAGATCACATATTGGAGATATAAAATCACATAGATGAATCAGATTCAATATTGTGCTCCTAGAAGGCAAGAAAATAACTAGATCAAGTGTTGTCAAGGGCTACAAAGGACTAGACCTTCTACGACAGCAAAGAGAAAGGTGCAGAAAAATGATATAGTAGAGGTAAGCTCTGGCTAAGTATAATTTGAATATACATTTTCATCTTTTAATTGAATTAGGTTCTTTGTATTGTAATTTGTTGTTTTTGTTTAGCACTGACATATGCTTTGCAGGACGAGGTAAGTTTTGCTATTATCATGTCATGGGTATCTCCTTGAAGAATTTTTGTAGGTGTTATATATTCATCAAGAGAAGACTCAATGCATAATCTAATGTTATGAAGAGTGAGAAAGGGTAGCATGACAAGAGCAGCAATCGAGATGTAGAAAAACAACAAGAAGTTCACCACATGAAGTCTTCAAGTGGGTAGCACTACATACAATCATTGTAAAAGTCATTGTATAGAGTCATTGTAAAATCATCATTGTAAAAGTTGTATAAGTCTCTATCTACCAAGAAGTGAAGAGGAAGTGTCGGGAGGTCGAGGATCATCATTAGGTGGTTGTGTCATTGTTGTGGTTATGGTCTAGTGTGTCTTCTTCTTCTACATCATTCTATATCATTGTAAAGTGGACCATTCTCCCTGGTACGGGCATCCATTCTTCTTTTATTCTTCTATAGAGTGGTAGGGTGGTGCTAGGTTGGTGCATGAAGTCACCAACAGGTTCAACCCTATGAAAAATTGAGGTTGGTAGTGTGGTGCTAGGGTGAATTGTAGCTCATTGGGTGTTGGGGCATCTGTTCAATTCATTACTGAAGAATCTTAGGCATTGGAGCGCCTATCCAGTGGGAGATGGAGAAGAATTAATTTCTAGATTCTAGGAAGTTGGAGCTTTCTTTTCAATTGGAGTTGAAGATTAAAGAATTCTTAGAAAAGCGTTCAGGTGGTTTTTGTCCTGGAGGGGGTTTCCACCTTAAAAACTTGTGCATTTGTGTTCCTTTTGTTTACTATTGTCATTGTACAAACATTGACAATAATTGAAGATTAACTAATTCTCTGAAATATTAATAATAATACTAATTGAAAGGAATAATGATTCACCCCCCCCCACCTCCCTCTCAGTATTTCCAATGTGTGTCTCCTTCTTTTCCCTTCCAAGACTTGCAATATCTCTTTAGGTGTCCTTTATCCCCACATTTCCAACACACTATCGTCGTTCTGGACTTGGATCTGTCTTTCCTTGACTTACTGCAATATCTTGGGCTCTTTCCTCTTTCCATTTTTCTTCCCCTTGTCTCTGTAGTCAAAGCATTACCTGATGTCTCATCGGAGCTTTTCCATTACATTTCCTCGCTAAGGATTGCACTGAAAACATCATCAAACATTAAAGTACTAGATACTGAGATAGAGTTACTAATGGCCATAACTAAACCATTCTAACTTTCTCGCAATGAGCATAGAAATTACAAAAAGCTAACTTCATCATCAAAAGCTACCCCTACAGAACTTAATTCACTGGTAATTATATTAAATTCATTTAAATGATTAGCAACATATCCACCTCCTGATATCTTCATATTAAATAAACGCTTCATAAGAAATACCTTATTTGAGGCTAAGGTTTTTTCATATAGTTTGGTCAATTCTAACATTAAACCCTCTGTTGTCATTTCCTTTGAAATATTAAAGGCTACCAACACCGCTAGGTACATCCGTATTGTTCCAATTGCCTTTTTGTTGAGAATATCCCATTCTATGTCTTTCATACTCGTCAGCTTCTTTGTCATTCTGCTCAATGGTAGGCACATATCTTTCTAATACAAGTAATCTTCCATTTGCATCTTCCACAACTCGTATTTTTGGCCATTAAATGTTTCGACCCTAAACCTACCATCTTCTACCATTTCTTCCACTCGAACCAAGAACCCTTCTCTCCTGCGTGTTTATCAGCCAAATATACCTTTGGCTATGATACGAGTTGTTAGAAAATTATATATTATGGAGCAATGGAACACATAAACATATTGCAGAAATATAAACACAAAAAATGCATAAAATAAGAGAGACACAGATATACGTGGTTCACCCAATTTGGGCTACGTCCATGGAGAAACAGCTAGTCCTTCCTTTTATATTATCCAACAAAATGAAGAGATACAACCTACAATAGATCCACTGTAATTCCCTCTTCATTATCACATAATCCTATCTACATAGTTGCAATACAATTCCCTCATATATTGCAAGGGGTTGCCTTCTAGGGAAAAAAACCCTAAATTAAACATAACTTCTACCATTAGATTTCCGCCTAACTAATGACCCAGATAACAATGAAATTACAAAATTTTACAAGGAAATTTTACATCTATTTTTAGCCTCGGGGGTGCTTCCCCCAATCCCCCACTAAGGGGGAGCTCCTAAAGGTCACTTTCGCCCCCCTAGACCCCCCTTATAGTGCAAATAATAGGCAGTGTTTCCACCACAATATGAAATGGGGTCCAATGTGGTGATAACTTTGAATAAAGAAGATAATTGAGCTCCACACCCAATAAGAAGAGGGATCCCGACTTATTGAGAGTAGGAGAGGTTTTTCCTTCAGAGACATATGTTATATATACCTCTGACATACTTGTTAATGCCCCCCCCGCCTCGAGCTAACAAGGGTTAACCCAAAAGAACTGATTAGAGTAGGCGGTACTAGTTATTAGTGAAAGCTTTATGTTTTCACCAAGAATTACTCTCAACATAACGCATTTTCCATCAAGGCATCATCGACTGAAGATAAGAAGTTATTCATAAAGAGAGAGGACAACAGATAACCAAATGTTGGTAGTTGTACAAGTCCTCTTAAATTTTCCTAGCTTGCCTCGAGAGCGAAATGCAGTTTCATGAGAGGCTAACCTATAGGTACAAGCAAGAAAAGAAAGAAAAAAGAAAAAAAGATAGAAGTAAAGCGAAATAAAAACAAGTAAGAAAAGCAAGAAAGCAAGCAAACCCGAAAGTAAAGCAAGGAAAAGAAGCAAGCATTACTCCTACTCCAACGCTAAACAATGCATGGTCCTACTCACGTGAAGTGATATTTCCAATGCAGCCACTGACACATTGGTTATCCCATGTTGGTGAAGGCATGGTTCACGAAAAGAACAGTCAAGTGAACCAACAAACATGAAAGATATAAAAATTAAGACCAACAGACTTCAATTTTAAATGCATCCACAGAAAAGAAAAGAGTGAAAGCACAACACAAACACTCTGTGGACTTACCATGGTGTTGTGACACATTGCGTACAGATGATAAGCACATGCACTCTCTTAACTGTGAAAAACAAGAAAACATGATCAAAAGATAAAACTTATGCCTTGCAAGTGTGCTTACTGTGAATGATTCCTCCAATGTGTAAGTGAAAGGATCATGTGATTCCAGTGGAGGAAGTGAAATCTGCGTGTTGGATTGATCTTTAGTGCATACAGATGAGTGATAAGGAGCCTTGGGTGTTTCACAAATTTTCTTACTAGAAATGGAACTAACCTCAAGATAGTGAGGGCTTGATATAACCATTAGCTTAGGCTAAAGTGCCTCGACAACATCTGGGGTTTTTGCTTTGTCAATAGATAGATCATCAAAGACCAGTGCCTTAGATAGATTAACAATGAATGAATCAACATTGTGATCAAATGAAGAAGTATAAAGATCACAACAACCAAGATCATAAAACTAAGGATGTTTGTTGAAATCCTCATGATTTGATGAATCATATTGAAGGGTGGATGAGAAGAAAGAATGTTCACCCTCTACATTTTCGGAAAAGGTAGATGAAAATTCAAGTGGATTCCTAATGTGATATTTGTCCTCACCACTACCAAATGGTGGATTGACATCGGGTGTGTTCTACAAATGATCGGACATAGATGCATCCATGGAAGGATTTACAGAACGAAAATTAGATATAACAAAATCACCAATGATGTCGGGAAAAAGTGAAGGAGGCGCAAATAGAAGGAGGTCATCCTTTACCGCAGGTATGTGTTCATATTCTCTCACACACTCATCATGAATGATAGTGTAGGTTGGTTGTACAAAATCAACACCATCGATAGATCGATCATCATTCACAACATGTGTGGAGTCCAAAATGGAAGAACACAAGACAGTGCAATCCGGAGGATCAATAGAACATAGAGATAGAGGTTGAGGTAACAAATGCATGTGACAGCCCATGGTCTTCCCAACCAAATCTGCACAAAATTTAAGAGTAGTGAGGGTGTGAGGATGTTCCGGTTGAACAAACTTTTTTGCGTGCTCTGCCACATCACTCTGCGGGGATGGATCTATTTGATGAGGGGAAGGCAGACAATCACTTGTGATAATAACTCTATCCACTTTTGATTGTGTAGATCCATCACCAAAGTATGTTGAGTGGGGTTTGAACTTCATCTTCACCTTCAGACAGAGTTATTTGGTAAGGTAATATTAAAATCTATCCATGAGATATTGGAATTTCATCTGACTTTTCAGAAATTCAAACATGAGTAAACGGAAGTGATGCCAAAAATCCATAGCTGATTCATGTGGGGCCTTCCATTGTTTTAACATTGTTTTATCAAGTGCTTGAAGATCGAAATGGTGAAAAACATATTATGTTAGATCACTAAACTGCTTGAATGAGTGGACGGAGTTATGAGGCAGTATGCTACGCCATAGAAATGGGTAGTCGTGAAGTGTGTGTTTGAGCAGTGAACATACCTATGTTTCATTAAAACCTTCCATGTTCTCCATAAGTGCATGGAAGTCATTTAAATGCTCAAGCCAAGCCACATCACCTTCATCATCATACGTGATTTCTGATAAGTCATACCAAAACACCCTCTCGACGTGAAAGATATGTCAATTGGACAAAAATTTTGGAGGGTGAACTAAAACAAACTCTATGATAGATGTGCGAAGATTCAACACAGATTGTTAGGACTCAGCTTGTCATTTGGCCCTCATTCTAGTGCCAGAAACATTGATGGTGCTAGACCCGCCAACATTTAGGGGATCTCCTTGGTATGAAGTCCCTACTAGACCTCACATTGTTTGGTGTAGGAGTCTCATCCAATACGATGGCCTAATTTCCATTATCTTAAAGATATGCCTTAGCTCTTGCTTGTCAGCACATGAGAGTGTTTTAGTTTGGCTTTGAACAGCGAGGTTCGTGTGCCTGGTGAGTTCTTAATGCTGCTTGCGTCAAATTTCTTTCACTCCAGAGGGATAAGGTGAAAGTGAGTCTCATGTTAAAAGGGAATAGTACCAACTCTGCTAGAGACACACAACACAACTGCCCATGCACAACTTCCATCAGAGTAGTCCACATGCATATAGCAATCACAAACACAAGGTGAGAAGATAACACATATAACACACAATGGAATAGCTCACATGAGTGTGACGATAGTTATAACAAGTTTACGAGAATGAATCTGTCGAGTGTCTGGTAGAATAGTCCACATGGGCGAGACAATGTTAACCACTGATACAACACATTTTCAATAACATATGTACTAAAATAACTGAAATAGTTAAAATTTCTTAATATAGGTTAAAAAAACAAGCATTAAAAGCGTCCAAAGAATAGTCTTACAAATGAATATAATACATGTGTAAAAATGTGCTGGCATGTTAACAAGCTTCTCAATTAAGAAAAATTTCCAAGACACATCTGTACACCATTACATCACTAACCTCGATAGTGGGGCATTGAAGCCACTTCTCGCTCCTCAAAGAAAAGATTACAAGCTCTCAAGGCTATGTGAGAGGAGCCAAGGTGAAAATTCCTTTGCATGTACAAATGAGGGGTATATATAGCCAAGGGTGAAATTGACCCTTGTGACTATTTGACTTCCCTCATGATAGTCTGACTTACATGAATTTTCAACTTTACATGACTCTTCATGTGGGTCTCTTGGACTTCCACGTTACATTACATTTATTACAATAGTATAGCCCATGACATGAATTGACACGACAGTTCTGGTATGTTCGTGTTGATGGTGGTGTCGATGTCGAGTTGTAGTGATGTTGAATGATGAGTGTGCACTTGGTGTATCATAGCTTCACCTTCTCATGGAAAGGTGTGCAAAGTCTTCGGTGGTCTTATTGTTCGCTTGATAGTTCATGCATGCTCATGTGTCTCCTTTGCTTGCTACTTGGTATACTTCATGTGCTTGTCCATTCACAAACAAGTCCCCTAGCATGTGCTCCTTGTTCATCTCGTTCATTGTTGCACCATGTCACATCCATGTAGATGTATCTGCAATCACTCATGATGAGATGACATCAAATCCAAAAATCTCCTAGTCTACCGTGATGCATCATCTTCATTTTCAGGTGGAGGTGATCGAGAGAGAGGACAAGGCTCTAAAACTACATAGAGCACATTTCGGGCCAAGATCTAGGCTCCAGGCACTGTTAAGGAAAATTCTGTAGAGGTCACTTCAAGGTTGAGATGGGCATTCCAGATTAGGAGTGACTGTCTATGGGATTTGGCTTGGCTAAAGGGTAGTCAGGGAGGTAGTGCAAGCAGTAGGGAGGACACTGACAGTGAAAACTACATAGAGATGGGAGGTTGGCCTGCTGGAAATCCATGCACAGTTTCTGGGCTGAGAGGGATGTTGGGTAGCTGGGATACAACCCACTAAAACTGCTTATTTTTCAGGAGGAGCAGCAGGCTGGCTGATGTGATGATTGGATGATAGAACTACACAAATTTTGAGGAAAATACAGTGATAGGGAGTGGGTGCCTATCCTTCATGTCTACGCAATTTCTTCAATTACAAGAAGAGGGAATGCTTGGCAGGTTCTGTGCAATTTTTTGGAGGAGTGAGGCCCGAATTCACTGCCTGGTCAAACTCTCCAGTTGAGCAGTTGAAGGTTTGATGGCTTTGCTTATGGGTAGCGTAGATTGAGATGAATTGCTGAGCAACTTCTATGCTATTCTGGGTGACATTCAGTCGGGTCAATTTCAGAATTACGCAGTGCAGATTGCGTGGGAGATAGCCTCAAGCTCTGTGCAATTCTGGGAAGCAGTACATAATAATTGAGGGCTGAGACTACGCAGTGTAGCTCAGCAGATGTCCAACTGTTGGGGGGTGGTCTGGTTGACAAATTTTCAGCAAAATGATTAAGTGTGTGAGCGAGTGAAATTTTGCATAAACAACCCTGCGAACACACACTCGACACAACTCGATGACAAGACACCTCGAACCAACAAGACAACATGCTTAGTGTGACTGCATGCGAGACTGTCAAATGGTGAAAGGTACAAGTGTGACACTTCAGATAGACATTCATATGACCACGAAGACACTTGTGTGACAATACTTACAACATCATGTGTGTGTGCTATAGATATATACATAGAAAATAAAACTCAAGCACAACCTTCAACATCACCAGAACGAGGTTGCAAGCATGACATAGCAATCAAGATGTTGAAGACAACAGTTGGTCAAACAAGTGAAAAGGAAGCAAGACAAGTAGAAGAAACACTCAAAATGATTTTTTGTGTTTGTACACATGCATGTTACCAAGGATAGGATGATATGACAATGACAAACAGTCCTGCAAACTCAACTAAGAGGTGTACATCGAAAGGTATTCTTTACTTACCATAATTACCCTCAAGATGATCATGCATTCAATAGAGTTTGCATGCGGTCTTGATATTTTCCACTACTTGGTTCCTTGGTCCTTCTCCTAAACTCCTTGGGAGTGATCTCAACATGTCATATTTTCCTGTAGTCACTGAGATGTAGATCTGTGCAATTTTAGCGGACAATGACTGTTGCTAGAATGAGGCCCTGAGAGGACTGTTTGTGTAGTTCTTGCATGTAATATAGATAGGGCAGCTTTGACAACACTTTGCAGTTTTGAGGCATAGGAGACTGTTGCATGATGGGGGCCCTGGGAGGACACCTCTGTGCAATTTCTAAGTGCAGTTCAGCTAGACTTCTTTGCCCATTTCTGGAGAGCAGTGTTGGCAACCTTACTACTCTACGCATTTTTAGAGAGAAGTGTTGGTTAGGGTCTCTACGGGCTGTGAGGTTTTAGCAGTTAAGGGAAGTTGGGGTCTTTGCACAATGCAACGTTTTAGCAGGAAAGGGAGGAAGCTTAATGGTTGTAGAAGAAAAACACATAGTTTCGAGAAGTTGGATGAGGCTAGGTTTCTCGAGAAAATGGCTAAGTCTGACACGAGTGAAACATATATAAACATTTATAGCTGTTATAACATCATTTACCACCTTTTTATACTTGATTCTCCAAGTCATGGCCTTGGGCAACCCTTTCCCTTCAGACTTGGTTCAAATATTATAAAATATTATTTTAAATTCCATACATGACTCTGTCGTATAAAAATCATGTGCACACATGGGTACAACTATACCCAACCCTTGTATATGATTTAAAATATTAAAAAAATATAAAATCCTTATTTTTGGGGTGGGGTTTACGAGTTACACTGGAAGCCTACCTACAAGAACTCATGGCCTAACTATTTCCCAACCAGAAAAGTTGTTTTGACGTCAAATAAATACACCTTATGGGGAAGGCCTAAGGGGAGAGAAAGATAGGATATTGATATTATATCCAACTTGTCCCTAATCAAGTCCGATTTATCCCTGTGCCTCTTGCACTCCTAGGTATAGGAAATCCTTGTTTCCTCATTGTGATGTCCATATCATTTATATGGTATCCATGTGTATGTGTTTCAAAGAGGATTATTGAGGATTGGGTTAGACGAATCCAAAGGAAGGTTTCACTTAGAGCTAGAGAAGGATCATGTTGTATTCTTCCATATTCTTTTGTTGTCATCAATAAAGAAGCCATGTCTTGTTCCAGATGTTTAGATCTTAATGCTTTAATTCATGTTTTAATCTAACTAATGTTTGATTTCATGTTTTATACTTATATGCTTATATGTTCTAACACTTATATCATGAATATGGTTTCAATTACTACTGTTGTATATGATTTTCTTGAATGAGTTTTAAGTTTTACGGCATTGGAAGAAGTAGAGGGTTTGGACCCTACGAGAGTGACCTCAAACGTAGGACCTTTGGGTAATACTTCTTCTTCCTACTTCAGTAGTCTAAGTACAAAGTTTGCTTGTTTTTCTGCTTCTTGTTGGTGTATGTCCTCTGCTCTCTTGGGATGCTCAACCCATACCTTAGGGTGTATTATTCCCATAATAGAATTAGTGACTTCAATGGGGAATACTTGTAGTATTTCCTAGTTTGGGTTGTTTTCTTGCTTGGTCTGGGGTTTCTTGTTTGATTTCCTGTCTTTCTAGTATCTTAGACTTATCTGCAACCTGGGCAAAAATTCTGATCTTCTAGATCAAGCCTAATTCTTTTATTTTTCCTTACTGGCTTTTCTATGTGTGAGTTTTAGTTTATACAATTGCGTATACACATGTTTTTGTCCAAAGGAACACACGTATATGCATATTTCCTCGAGAACTGTCACGTATACACGCGGATCTGTCACTGCAGAGTTCCATATGCCTAGTTTTATTTGAAATTTTCAAATGTTGAATCTAGTAAAGGGTTTTGCCTAATGTTTCTTACGTCTATTTAGTCATTGATTACCTTGAAAATTCCCGCTTCTGGTTGATTATTAGTTTCTTATCTCTCTTTGAGAAAAGACCTAGTTAACCTAGGGTTTTCTTTTGGTAAGGTGTTGGTTTCTGTGTTTAGGTTCAAGGCTTCTCAGTGAAGTTCTTCATTGTTCTGAGTCTTTGGAACAAAGAATTGACTTCAATTCATTTATAACCCAACCTTTGCATTACTTTTCCTTGCTTTCCTATAAGTTCGTGTTCTTCGTTTTTTCTTGGATTTTAAGAAAGTTTTTCTTGTAATCTTGCAAAGTTTTCTTGGTCTTCTTGAATTGTTTCTTGTTTGCTAGAGTTCGTATACTACTCTTTAGATCATTTCCTTTGAGTTTGTAGCCTCTTGACACACTAAGTCTTATCATTCTTGTGATATCTATGGCTTGTGAAGTTTAAGGTTCTTTTGTTGGAAATAATACTGAGAGGGGGGGTGAACCAGTATTATCAAGTCAAATATTCCCTTTTCAAAACAAATGGTATACGCTACTTCAGTTAGCTAAACTCGCGTATATACGCAACTATGCAGAAGGAAACCCGCGTATACAAAGCAAAATTTTTATTTACTTTATATTTCTGATGATGATTGTTAATCTATGACCAGAGATAGTAAAACAGAGAAAAAAGACAATCACACGCAAGAACACAAGATATAAGGTGGAAACCCAATGTGGGTGAAAACCACCTGCTGCAATTTGTCTCTATCTTTCTTTAATTAGAAACTTCTTTTACAATGTACTGGTGCAGTCCTTTACCAGTACGCATGCTGCAACCTACAGAGAGCTACAACTCTCTCCCTCGTTCTCCAGCTTTTCCTGGAAGGGAGATACAACCCCCTTTAGCTCTTGTAATAGCCAAGATACTAGTACGTAGGTGCTGGCCTACCGAAGGCTACAACCTTCTCTTTCTTCCAGGGACCACGTTTCATAAATTTTTAGACTGGATCCATGAACATCAATCAATCATCAAGAATTTCTCCATCAACCAATCTCCTTTGGACCTGAATCAAGTAGATACTTCTCTGATAGATGTACCCAAAACACAATACCAGAAACCACACACCATAAAACAGAACCCAGAACACAACAGCAATAGACAGAAGCAACTAGATCACAACTTAGAGTATATACGATATTTCAACAGCCTGAAACAAGCGTGCATACGCCTCTGCGTATGGAACAACTTGTGTATACGCTTCTTTACTTCACAGAACTTGCGTGTATACGTGCCTTCGCTTCACTGAACCCACGTACAGATCTATAAAGGATAATTCACTCTTTCAAATATTCAATCATTAATTAACCTAGATTATCAAACTTGTAGATCAAGCAAGTGCGACATCTAGTAGATCAAAATCATACAAAGATACTATCATTCAAGCTTAAATATTATGACCCATCAATAGAATTTATCCTTCTTTTTGCGCTAAAGTTCCTCCTTCATTCAAATCCAAATCTGCATCATAACCCAATTACCAATATACCAGCTCTAGCACTTTATCAGATCTTCAATAATAATTCAGATAATCATTTGCCACATGATCTCCCTCCTCTTTTATAGTCTTAGGCCTTCCTCAATACCATGATCCAAAACCATAACATTTCAATACGATGAACCCAAAACTAGGGATCAACACATCTGACGAGATGCCATGGTCCAAAACATAGGTTCAAATCCCAGGAACTAATTACCATGGACCAAAAGTATGATCCCCAACATATACGCGCTTTTGTAATGTATAACCCGTGTGTATACACGTCTTCATCTAGATGAACCTGCGTATATGTCTGTTTCTTCTTTCTAAGTGCCTGAACTGAGATCTGTTACCAAAGAGAGTTGCCATCAAGGACAACACCTGCACCATAGCTCCAAACCTATGCCATAATGCCAACAATCTCCCCCTTTGGACTTGATGGCAACACCAAGATCCTCAAGATCATTATGCCCCTTTGTCATCAAGGGCAAGGGGTTGTGCTCCCCCTGAGTACATGCTAAAATTTCTATCGTGCTGTGCTAACCATGCTCCCCCTGACTGTAGGCATGATCTGCAAAAAGATATTCTTCAAGAAGAACCAAGACTTATGCATCATAAAAGACCTTCCTATCACCAAAAGACTCAATCCATACATCCATCACCCAACCAAGTGGGAATACATCGGAAATTTACATATGATGATTAAATACATTACATCTTCATCCCAGGCATGGTGGGGAAACCAATATAGGCCGTTATATGACCTTGACACCATATGAGAAAAAGATACATGACATAGAGACGAAATATTTAAAACACGTCTTATGAAAGACACCAACAACTGATAGCAGTAGCAACTAACAATCACCATTTAGATCAGCAACCAAGATTTCCTCCTGTTCTCCCTCTGCCTCTGTTCCTCCTAAAACCAACAACAGCTGTGAACTAGAACCAATAGTTTCTAAGATAATGCCAACAATTATTAGAAGATTATCTGCTCCCCCTGAACCTGTGCCAGATGGTCTCTGTCAGACCCATATCAGACAATTTTCAAACAGACCCTGTTACCTTTGATATCCATCAAGCCTCCTTATACGCGACTTTATCCCCATAAACCGGCGTATGTACGCGGATCCTTCTAATGAAACTCGCATACACCCATTTTTCTCTGACAATATTTAACAGCAAGATGATACATAAACTACTCCCAGCTTCTGCCTGAGATATTCAAAAGTTTCCCTGGGCAGTGGTTTGGTGAGAATATCAGCAACTTGTTCCTTAGAAGGAACATACTCCAATTTGACCTTTTGTTCCACCACCTGTTCCCGGAGAAAGTGATACTTGATCGGTATGTGCTTGGTCTTTGAATGCATGACTGGGTTTTTTGAAATGTTGATTGCACTTGTATTATCACATAAGATGGAGATAGGTAGTGTACAAGTGATTTGAAAATCTTGCAAGGTCTGCATCATCCAAAGGAGTTGAGTGCAGCAAGATACAGCTGCCACATATTCCGCTTCGGTTGTAGATAAGGCAATCGAACTCTATTTCTTGCTGAACCAGGATACTAATCTGGAACCCATAAAGAATGCACCACCACTTGTGCTCTTCCTGTCATCCACGCTTCCGGCCCAATCTGCATCTGTATAAGCATGAAGTGTGAGATCTGTATCTCTAGGATACCATAAGCCATAGTTTTGAGTCCCTTGAAGGTACTTGAAAATTCTCTTCACTACCTGAAGATGAGTTTCCTTTGGAATTGCCTGAAATCTTCCAACTATTCCCACTGCATGCATGATGTCAGGTCGGGTACCTGTCAAATAAAGTAGAGATCCAATCATAGATCTGTAGGTTGGTTGATGTACTGCTGCTGATTCATCATTTGCACTAAGACTGCATCCCGTAACCATAGGGGTACATACTGGTTTTGAATCTTCCATGCCATACTTCTTCAGAATCTGCTTGAGATACTTGGTTTGAGACAAGAAGATCCTGCCTTCATTTTGTTGGATTTGCAATCCAAGAAAGTATGTCAGTTCTCCAAAGCAAAGACATTTCAAATTCTTTCTGCATCACCAAGGAAAAGCTTTGACTCATAGCTTCTTCATTGCTTCCAAAGATAATGTCATCTACATACACAACAAGTATTAGCAATTTGTCATTTTCAATTTTTATATAAAGATTGCTATCTGCTGATCCTTTTGAAAAGCCTTGTTGATGAAGATATTTGTCCAAACGATAGTACCAAGCCCTTGGAGAGTCTGTTTAAGACCATAGAGAGCCTTTTTCAGTCTGCATACAAGATTTGGATCATTCCCAAGGATGAAACCATCTGGTTGCTCAATGTACACTTATTCTTCTAAGTCCCCATTCAGAAAGGCTGATTTCACGTCCATTTGAAAGACTTTTAACTTTTGAAAGCTTGAGAGAGAAAGGAACATTCCGATGGCCTCAAGTCTAGCAACCGCAGCAAAAGTTTCTTCAAAATCTATCCCTTCTTGTTGAGCATACCCTTTACAAACAAGTCTAGCTTTGTTTCTAATAACTTCCCCATTCTCATTCAACTTGTTCTTGAAGATCCATTTT
>APFE030452538.1:0-52040 GCA_000404065.3 Pinus taeda | reverse complement strand
CCTTATATCTGGTGTTCTTGTGTGTGATTGTCTTTCTGCTCTATTTTACTGTCTCTGGTTACTAGTTATTTGATGCTGCATCTTAGATTAACAAACATCATCTGAAAGTTTAAGAAAATTAAAAGGTTTGCTCTGTGTATGCTGGTTTACCTCTGAATAGTTGCGTATATACGCGAGTTTAATTAACTGAATTAGCGTATACAATTTGGTTTTTGAAAAGGATTATTTGACTTGATAATACTGATTCACCCCCCCTCTCAGTATTATTTTCAACATGATTATCCATGACATACATTCTAAGTGTGTCTTTCATAACCTGATTTAATATTTCAGTCTGCCTATTTGTTTTTGGATGATATATATTACTCAGGTTCAACTGAGTCCCCAATGCAGACTGCAATCTTGTTCAGAACCTATACATAATGCAAGATTCTCTATCGAAAATGTTCTTTATGGGTAACCCATGTAGCTGACTAACTTCACTCATAAAAACTTGTGCCACATTAGTAACATTGTAAGTGTCTCTCACTAGGATGAAGTGGGTTCTTTTGGTCAATTTACCAACTACAACCAATATATAATTGTGCCTCTGAGAATAGAATGGCAAACCCATAACAAAAGAGATAGAAATGACTTCCCATTTAGACATAGGGATGTCATGCACTTGTAAGAGTCCTGTTGGATGGAAATGATCATCCTTCACTCGTTGAAATTTAATACATTTGGCGACCAACTAGACTATGTCATGTTTTATTCCTACCCAAAAGAAGAGTTTCTTCATGTTTTCATAAATCTTCTTCACTCTAGGATGTTCACAATAGAGTTCTCTATGTGACTCTTTGAGAATGGTTCTTCGTATACCCCCTTCCTTAGGGATGTAAATTCTCCCTTGAAATCTCAATAATCTATCTGGTTCAAGGACATCACACTCAAACTTTTGTTTTATCTGCTTCCCACTCTAGAGTGTTGATATAACCTTCAGATACCAACTATCTTCAAAGAGTTTCTCTAACACAAGTTCCTCAAATTAACCCTTAACGGTACTAGGGAGAGGGTCCATGGCCTCCTACTTAGTGCATCAAAAACCACATTTTACTTCCCCTTAATGTATGAGATCCCAAAATCATACTCACTCATGAATTCACTCCACTGCCTATGCCTAGCATTTAAATCTCTTTGTGTCAAGGGGTGCTTCAAGATTTGGTGGTTAGTTCTTAAATCAAAGATTCTCCCGATGAGGCAGTGTCTCCAAAGTTTTAAAGCTAGCATCACAGATGCTAACTCTAGGTCATAGGTAGCATAAAAATCTTCATGTTTATTCAACTTTTTGGATGCGTAAGCTATTACTCTACCTTCTTGCATCAACATTGCTCCCAATATTTTCTTCAAGGCATTGGTGCAAATAGTGAAGTCTTTTTCCATGTGCGACACTCGAAGGATCGATGCACTAGTTAGTAACCTATTTAGTTTGGTGAATGCATTGTCACATTCATATGTCGATTCATACCTAACCCCCTTTCGTTGTAATGTAGTGATGGGTTTTTGAATCTTTGAAATCCCTTCCACAAATCTGCGATAATAAATTTATAGCCCCATGAAGCTATGCACCTCATGGGAATTTTTCGGTATAGGCCAATACATTATGCCCTTTACCTTTTATGGGTCAAGTGAAATTCATTCTCCTAAAATGATGTGCCCAAGATAATGAATTTTCTTCTAAGAGAGGGAACATTTTTGACAATTTTTCATACAACTGATTTTCCCTTAAGCAGTTCAAAACAACCCTTATTTTTCCTTAAGCAATCAAACAAATTCTAGATGTTTTTTTTATTTATCTTGTAGCTTTGATGAAATGGGTCTCTAATCCAGTTCTGGTTGATAAGAAACAAGGAACTATTCAATTTTGTGTTGATTATGGTGACTTGATCCTAGCTTGTCTGAAAGATAGTTACCCTACAACTTTTATTTAACATATTTTTTACGCATGTGCTGGTAATGGTATCTTTTCTTTTATGGATGGTTTTTCTGGCTATAACTAGATTTAAATCAAACCCGAAGACCAACATAAAACTGCTTTTATCTACCTGCGGGGAACATTTTCTTTTCGTAAACTGCTCTTTAGTCTAAAAATTGTTGCACTAATTTCCAACGGCCCATGTCTTATGTTTTTAATGATATCAAACACGTAATTGAAGTGTATCTTGATTACCTTACTTCCTGTTCTCTGCTTCGTGAGGATCATCCTTCCCACCTTCGAGAATTTTTTCTACGATGTCATTATTATAAAATTTGGCTTAATCTACACATGGGTTTTTGGTGTATAATCAAGACGATTTCTAGGCTTCATTGTTTCTCAAGAAGAGATTTGTTTTGATCCCTTGAAGGTTGAGGCTATCATCAACCTGCCTCCTCCTCGTAGTGTTTGATAAATTTAGAAACTTTAGGGAAAAGTTAATTTCTTACGGTGATTCATTGCCAATTATGCTCATATAACCTAAGGATTTATGCATTTGTTGAAGAAAGGAGTACCTTTCATTTGGAAGGATCAAGCCCAATGTTCTTTCGATGCTCTTAAGTAGGATTTGTTGTCCACACCATTATTAGGCCCCCCTAACTTTAACCAAGATTTCTTATTATATTTCACAGCCTCAAAATAATCCATTGGTATGGTTCTAGTCTAGGAAGATGACATGCACAATGAACACCATATTTATTATCTTATCAAAGGCCTTTTAGGTCCTTAGCTTCATTATTCCCATGTTGAGAAGTTGGCCTTTTTACTTGTTGTTGATGTGCAACAATTGAGGCAAAAGACTATCATCGTTGCTAAATCCAACCCCATGAAACATATCCTTAGTTCAAAAATAATTGGGGACAAGTACACTAAATGGATTATTATCCTTCAGGAGTTTTATTTGGAGTTTTCCATTGCTAAATCTAAAAAATACTTAGCTTTCATCAAGCTCCTTGCTGAATTTCCTTAGGGTGATGAGGAAGTTATGGCCATGGATCCTTTACTTGACGAGTCCTTGTTCTTCATTAGTCCTTGTATGGAGATATTCTTTTTTTATCGCCAAACCCAACATTTTTGGCCCGAACTATCTCATGATGACCGTCGACGCATATGCCATCAGTATCGACATAACCTTATTATTGATGATACTCTATACTGTCATGGACATTATGTTACATCGATGGAGAAGTCGAACACATATTGAATGATTTCCATGCTGGGGCATGTGGTTTTTGGGTCAAGAAAAAGGTATGTTTTCTCCTTGGTAATAGCTTTATTTAGCACTCATCCTCACATGATTATCTCTATTTATGAATAAAAGTAGAGGAAATAATAGCTAAAGTCGAGTAAAAGTAATCAGTAACAAATTAGACGAATATAAGTAGGAAAAAATGATTTTTACTATCTTTATGTGCAAAAGTCATGAATTGAGCGATAGCTACCCAATGAACAGAACGACAACATCTCATAAGGGAAAGAGAATGCATCAGAGGAAAGGCAGGACAACGGATGATCGAGAAAACCAATGACTATTTTATGACAAAATCAGATGAAGTATAGTGAAATCCTCAGGATCCCCTGATCCTAAGGATTCACTTTTATCTATTTACTTTCTAAATGTAATATATAAGGCTGAAAGGCAAAACTACACGGAGTTCAGAATTTCACAGTTTGTAATTATTCTTTTTGACATATAATACTGTTATTTTGGATGTTGTAACTTGTTTACTTATATTAATGAAGAAAGACTACATTTAACTCATACTTATATTCTGAGTATCTCTTAGAGGAGACTTCTGGCGACTTTGGGCCCAGTCAAGAGAAGATCTACTGCTTCACCTATGTCATAATATTTTCTATTTCATTCTTGATTGCTTGTTAATGTTAAGTTACTATTACTTTTGATTATTGTAAGGATTGTTGATTCAATTTGCTTTTGTTGTTCATTCGAGATTTAGATTGATCCGTGTGTTATATGCGAGTAATACTTTTGATTGAATTGGTTATGTTAGTTCCAACTCGGGTCACCATTCCTTCCAAGTAATGTTATCATAGATTTCAGAGATAGAATTAATCACTTTATGCTTCTACAATCATTTGTTATTCAGATAACGTTTGTTATTCCTGTATCGTTTACTGCTCAATTCAGGATTGTTGTTCAATTCGAAATTGTTGTTCAATTTAGATTTGTTGTTCAATTTGTAATTACCGTTCAATTCAGATTTGTTGTTCAATTCTGAATTGTTGTTCAATTTAGATTTGTTGTTCAATTCAGAATTGCTTCTTAATTAGGATTTGTTGTTTAATTATGATTTGTTTTTCAATTAACATTATTGTCAATTGTTACAGTTCTCTTTCATGAGTGAGTGAGTTAGCTTCAATTCTATTTAAGACTGCCAAACGTGATTATTTGCAAGTTGTATTCAGATCCATTTGCTTTCATGATAGGTTAAGTAGAATCGCGGAGTGTGTTATAAATTTCTTTTAGAATTGTTTGGATTGAGTGTAAAGAAGATAGTCATTAGAAATTGCAACGATTTGTTATTAGTTAACCTCTAAATTCATTGCATATATAGTGTTGACACTCTTGAAATAAAAAGACTTGCCTTAGGTTGACAATTAATGTAGGAATTAAGGTTGCCTGTAAAAAGACATCTTAGTGCACCAACATTTTGGTGTTGTTGCTAGGGAGAGTGTTCCAAAGTGATTTCCTTTTTATCTTGTTGCAAAAGCATTGGGTTTTAAAAATGGGAGGTAAGAACCTGCGTACCTAGCAAGTAAAGTGCTTGCTTACTAGCCCGGTTTTTAGCAAAAGCTTAGAGGTTAAATAGGAATTGGTTTTTATGAATGACTAGGAATAGAAAGATAGAAAAAGAACAGAACCCCCCTCCAAAATCCACAAAAACCAAGGGATCGGTGAACCTTGGGAGAACGACCTTTATAGAAGAAATTGTGAGAAAAGTAGAATCTCAAGAATCAGTAGGATTTTGGGATGTATCTGGAAAAATTCCTACTATAATCCCTCAAGCAACAAGCTCACCATCTGCATCTCATGCTGAGATTCAAAGCAAAATTGGAGGATCTGAACAGAGTCTTCAAGCTACAATAAGCATAATTTCTGATCCTCTACAAGAGGGAAAATCACGTAACTTAAGAGAAGGAGAAACTAGTGGGATTAGTAAGGCAGGACCTCAACTGTCTGAACAAGGGTCTCCTGTGATCCCAGATCTAGGCAGTGCTGCAAAGCCATCTCGGGTTGTTAATCCTCTGCTTACTCGAAAAACACCCTCTGAAATCCCTAAAGAGTATTGGCACATCTTTGAGAAAATGGAAAACCAACCACCTGAAGGTCAAACCTCAACAATGAAATACCCCATAGTTGACCAAGGGGACAATGCCCCCATGAAGGATATTCCTCTAGAGAGCATCCCAACTTTTCATGGGATGATCACAGAGGATCCTGATGCCTGCCTGTTTGAATTTAATGTTCTCTGCAGAGGGTATGAATACACCATTAACCCCCAAAAGCTAAAACTATTCCCTTCTACTCTAAAAGTAGCATCTTTAAGATGGTTCATGGATCTGGGTGGATGTACTATTAATTCTTGAGACGATATGAAATCCTCCTTCCTCACAAAGATATCAGGACTTTTGCAAGACTAGGGAGCTAAAGGATGAAATATTTAAGATGGCTACAAAGGATAATGAAACTCTAGAAGAATACGTCAAATGGTTTCATTATAACTTGCAGAGATCTCCACACAGCACCCTACCAAAATAAGTCCTAAGAGCTATCTTCATTAAAGGAGTGAAAGAGGAGTGGTTAGAAATTCTATATTTAATGAGGAAAGGAGATATTTCTCAGGAAGATTATGATGAAATCATTCGCTTTTGTATCAAGTGTTCACGAGGAAGTTCACGCATAGGAGAAGCAAGCTGAGATCCTATGAGCAGGGGAAGCAATCCACATAGTAGAGGCGTAACACGAATGGAAATCAATAACCTCCTAGAAGATTTCAAAATGGACTTCCTGGGCACCCTCACAATGCAGTTGGACATGCTATAGGCTAAACAAAAACAAGCTTTAGTAGAACAAAAATTGGTTATTTTTTGTCCACGCTGTCAGAAGAAGCATAGCCAATGGGAGTGTCCATTAGACATGGTTCAAACATGCGCTATCTGTACCAAGGATCATGCCAGTAAATAGTGTCCATCATTCCTAGGGTTGAAAGAAGTGTTCAAGGAAGCAGAAGAAGAGACAAAGCCAGTATATCTAATGAACCAGTGTCGACAGTGGCAGGCCAAACCTCTAGGTATGTCACAAGATGCATCCCAGTTCTTTCCTTCTTCATAGTTTAATCAACAACAGAACCTTAGGGAAGCATGGCAAGGCCAGTCACACTACTCGAATTGGAAACCTCAGCCATTCCTTATGACATCATGGTCAAATCAATCCTTTTCGGGTAATGGCTAACCAAATTCTCCTTTTACTCCTGTTTGGCAAGGCAATCCCTATCAATCCCAGTGGCCTGCCTCCACTTCTCAAAACCTGAATTGGTCTACAAATTGGTAGTGACCTTTGGGAATATCCAACACTCCTATGGGGACAGGTCCTCAACCTCAACCCACATTGTCATCTCCTTATCCATTACAACAAAATCCTCAACCTCTTTAGTACCTTCAACTACCAGCCCAACCAAATCCAAATCCCAATAGCAGACCGATCTAGCTGGTGCAAATTGTAGAAAGCTCAGACTATGAGATTGAGAAAAAAGAATGTAATGAACTTAGATTGAGGTCAAGACGTATCATCACCCCTAAGGAAAATAGGGATCAACTATCAATTGAGATTGAAACACCACATGTACATATACCACCACCTATAATTGATACTGAAATGAAATGAAGAGAAGAGACAGATCAATAGAAAAATCCAGAGGAACTCACAGTCACTTCTCCCCCGTTCCCCAAAAGGTTAACAATATCTAAGCCGATTGTTAACCCAAATTTTGATCTTGTAGGGGAACTAAAAAATATTTGTATAAAAATTCCACTCCTCCAGGCCATTCAGGACATTCCCATCTATGCTAAAACACTTAAAGAGTTATGTGTAAAGAGCCTATGAGGAAAGAAAAAACTTCACTCACAATTCATGTTGTAGGAACCTTATCTGATTTAATCTTGGGAGGAGAAACTCTGGTAAAGTATGAAGATCATGGGAATCCCATAGTGATAGTTGAGATATATGGCTGCTCTTTTCCCAATACGCTAGTTGATCTGGGTTCAACCATTAATATTTTAACAACAACAACCTATCAAGCACTTGGTATTACAGCCTTGGAACCAACCACCACCTTACTAGAACTTGTTGATCGTTTGGTGGTAAGGCCAGAAGGAACTCTAAAATATATCACGGTCTTTGTTGATTCATGGGAATATCCAGTAGAGTTTCTCGTTATAAACCTAAAGAGTCGATTGGATAGGCACCCTCTAATACTGGGCCGACCTTGTCTGGCGACAGCTGATGCATATATAGGTTGACGGGAGGGCAACATGACTATTGCAAAGGGGGATGTTGTAAAAAATCTTGTTTTATATCCCCCCTACCAAACCAAGTCTGGCCATTGTAAAAATATGTAAACAACCACTAGCATACCTAGAAGAAAGCATCTGTTCACCACTCATACTAGCAGAGGCACTAGAGTTCAAAGATCAAACTGAAGATGACATTATCTACAATTTCATCAATCATCCAACTGATGTGAGCAATGTAAAGTGTCAAATGCTAAAAGAAATCCTTGATAATGAAGCATTGGAAGATCCCTTGAAGGATAGTGATAATCATCACATCTAGACGACTATTTTTCATAACAGTAAGCTAGTGGAAATTGAACCAGGCAAAGTTTTAAACGTTAATGATAGATTGGATAGCGATCAGCAACAAAAGCTCATTCAGATCCTGCAAAAATATAAAGGGACTTTTGCCTGGGATTATCCCGATATGAAGGGTATAGACCCACAACTGTGCACTCATCACATTTATATCGAGAAGGATGCTCGACCTATCTGACAGACTCAGTGGAGATTGAATCCGCATCTTCAAGATATTGTGAAAGAAGAATTACAGAATTTGCTGGATGTGAATTTCATTTATCTTATTTTAGATAGAAAATGGGTTTCTCCATTGGTGGTCATCCTCAAGAAAAATGGGAAATGGCATATCTCTGTAGATTACCGGGAACTGAACAAGGCAACACAGAAAGATCATTTCCCTCTCCCATTTATCGATCAAGTCCTTGATACCTCGGCAGGGAAGAAATTATTTTCCTTCCTAGATGGATTCAGTGGCTACAATCAGATTCATATCACCCTTGAATACTAAGAAAAAACAACCTTCACCTTTCCCTGGGGTATGCTCACTTACAGAGTATTACCATTTGGCTTATGCAATGCCCCAACCATTGTTCAAAGATCTATACTTGGCATTTTTTCCGACTTGATAAACGAAGGACTTGAGGTATATATGTATGAAATTACTCCATATGGGGATGACTTTGATCAAGCACTTCAAACATTAGAAAAGGTTTTAGAATGATGCATTGCTACCAAGTTATGTTTAAGCAATGCCAAGTGTCACATGATGATGATCGAAGGTGTAATCTTGGGACATTATATTTCTGCAGCAGGGATAGAGGTAGACCCAACAAAAATACATGTAATTCTTTTACTGCCTACTCCCTGTACTCAGATAGAGGTATGTAGTTTCCTGGGATATGTAGACTATTACCACAAGTTTATTAAAAACTTTTCACAAATTGCTGCACTTTTATATTCTTTAACTGGAAATGTTGATTTCAAATGGTGTGACAAATGTGACACAACTTTTAGAGGTTTAAAGAAGCCAGTCTCAATGGCACCAGTATTACGTGGACCAAAGTGGTAGTTTCCTTTTCATATTTCCACGTACGCATCAGATGCAGCTATAGGCATTGTCCTCGGTCAGGAAGAGGATAGGAAGCCTTATGCTATATATTATATTAGAAAAAATATTACTCCTACAGAACTTATTTATACAGTAACATAAAACAAATTCTTAGCTAATATTTATGTAATAAATAAATTTAGACATTACATAACTGGCTACAAAGTTTTTCTATATACTGATCACTCTGCATTCGGTATTTAGCTAACAAACCTATCACAAATGGTTGAGTGACTTTTTGTTTATTGCTTTTGCAGGAATGTGACATTACTATTAAGGATCATTCGGGGAAGGAAAACCTAGTTGTTGGTTTTTTGTCTTGAATCCCAAAGGTAAATGATCCACTAGCATTGGACGACCAATTCCCAGATGAACATTTGTTTGTCGTCACAGTCAAGATGCCATGGTATGCAGATGTGGAAAATTATCAGGTAGTAGGGAAGTTACCTAGGCATTTGATAGTGAGGGAGAGGAAATAGATCATTCAGCGTAGCGCCCAATTCTCTTGGACTGGCGGATATCTTTTTCACACAAGGTCCAACATGTGTATACTCAGATGCATTCACGAGGATGAGATTTATGACATCCTGAAAGCCTTCCATGATGACCCCTGCAGAGAACACTGCATAGATCGAAGGACAGGGCATAAGGTACTACAGATGGGATATTATAGGCCCACTATTTTAAATATGCTAATAAATATGCCCATGCTTGTGATAGCTTCCAAAGGATGGGCCGACCTGGCCAATCTGATGAAATGCTGCTGCAACCTCAACTAGTCATAGAACCCTTCAAACAATGGGCATTGGACTTTGTTGGCCCATTCCATCCACCATCAAATCATAAAGCCTACATATTGGTTGCCATAGATTATGTGACGAAATGGGTGGAAACAGTATATTTACCAAGAGACACAGAGGAAGTCGTAATTAACTTCCTCTTTGGACCATTCGTGCAGTATGGTTTACTATGAGAAGTGATAACAGATGGGGGGGGGGGGGGGGCGCAATTCGTAGGACACAAGAATACTGCCACTCTTAGAAACCATCTCATTACACATAGGATCACTTCCCTATATCACCCATAGGTGAACGGGTAGGTTGAAAGCACCAATAAGGTCATTGAAGCGATTCTGACCAAAACAATCTCAACACATCGGCGAGATTGGGCTACTAGACTGCTAGAAGCCTTGTGGGCCTATCGCACGACTTGGAGGAATACTATTGGATACTCTCCATACCAGATCGTGTTCAAAAAAGAACCTACTTTTCTGGTAGAATTCAAAATAAACTCTAAGAATGGCTCAGGAAGTGGGGCTGGATTTAACAGAAGGCCAAACCAAGCAACTTCAAAAAATCAATGAACTAGATGAAGCTTGACTGCTAGCTTTGCAACGGATTGCAATTATTCAGCAGTAAAGGGAAAAGTGGCACGATAGTCTCATAAAAAAGAATACATTTCAAAAAGGGGATTGGGTACTCCTTTATGACTCCAGATTCCAGGACGTTTCGGGGAAGTTTAAAACAACATGGCTCAACCCTTATGAGATTCAAGAAGTACATAACAATGGCACTCTTACTTTGACTACCATTGACAGGTTTGGCCATTCTTTTAAGGTGAATGGGAATCGAGTGCATCTCTACCACAAACCACTCACTAAGGAGTCTTTCTGCTAGCAGGTATGCGAGGACCCCTCCATGCAAATCTTAGCTGTAGAGGGTGATGAACTTGCAATGTTTCTTTCAAAAAATTGAGATTTTTTTTAAATTGTAAAAATGTATATATTCTTTTTGATTGATTGTAATTCAGTTATGTACCACCATGTAAATATGAGGATTTTTTCTTGTTTTAAGTGCTTGGTAAGTGTTATTCAATTGATTGAATGATATTTGTTCAATCAATTGAACAACACTTATGTTTATGTGTGTGTCATTGTTTAATCGATTGAAAAATTGTTGTTCAATCAATTGAACAACACTTGTTTTTGTGTGTGGAAATTGTTGTTCAATCGATTGAACAACATTTTTGCATTTTTGATTTTGCTGTTCAAACGATTGAATGATTGTTGTTCAATCGATTGAGCATCACTTCTTGATTCTTGTTGACATTTGTTGTTCAAACGCTTGAAGGATTGTTGTTCAATTGATTGAACAACACCTTTTGTGTTTTTTATTTTTTTTAAATTTTTGTTTTTCAAACGATTGAACGATTGTTGTTCAATCAATTGAACAACACTTTTGCATTTTTCTCTACTGATATTTTCTATTCAAACAATTGAACAATTGTTGTTCAATCCTTTAAACGACACTTTTGTGTTTTTCTTTACTAGTATTTGTTGTTCAAACGATGGAATGATTGTTGTTCAATCGATTGAACAACACTTTTGCACTTGTTATGTTTCAATTCTTGTTGCTCAAACGATTAAACGCTTGTTGTTCAATCAAGTGAATAGTAATTTTATGTTTATTTTTTTCTTCCAATTTTTGTTGTTCAAACGATTGCACAATTAATGTTCAATCGATTGAACAACACTTTTGACTTTTTAGCTTCAATTTTTTATGTTCAAATTATTGAACAATTGTTGTTCAATTGATTGAACAACACTTTTGAGCCTTTATTTTCAATTTTTGTTGTTCATACAATTGAATGATTGTTGTTCAATAGATTGAACAACACTTTTGTGTTTCCTTTTCTTATTGATATTTTTCATTCAAACGATTAAACGATTGTTGTTCAATCATTTGAATCGCAATCTTGCGTGTTTTTCTCTTTGATTTTTCTATTCAATTGATTGAATGGTTGATGTTCAATCAATTGAACAATAGTTTTTTTTTTCTTTTTGATTTTGTTGTTCAAATGATTGAATGATTATCGTTCAATCAATTGAACAACACTTTTGTGTTTATTTTAGGACAAATTGTGATTTATTTTATTGATTCATTGTCGATCATTGTGCCATCTTTTTTTCCTTTTATGTTTTGAATAAAAAACATATGAGTGGATTTGTGCCTAACATAAAGAAAAATAGTAATGTCAACACTATTATGATTTATGAAGCCTCTTGAGGTTATCTTTATCCAAAATATGATATGGTGCATCTCTATAATGACTTGCTAGACATTTTTTTTTTGACATATCATAAAATGATTCATTATTTCAAACCATGCTGGCTTTATTTACCACACTTTCAAATGGACAAATCCCTTTGAAATGATGAGATGGGGGTAAAATTATAGCTTCCTTGGCATCTTTTTACTTCTTACACCATCCCTGACCCTTAAGGAGCAAATGAGCCTCCCTCTTTTTATAAAAACAACAAAAGATGAGAAAAATGAAAGTAAAGAAATTTGCAAATGCAATGAACACTGTCTTAAAGAGGATAGGGGGTCTCATCATGAGCCAGCCTACCATGATCATAAATATGGAATAGGTGACATTCCATTTTTGGCTACCAAACCAAGGTAATGTCCTTCTTGATGATTAAAAACTGTCATAAGGACAGGGGTCTCATTACGAGCTAGCCTGATTATTTTGTTATATCTTGGTGAATGGGACTATGATCTTCTGGTCACCATACCAGCATAGTGGTCTCTTTATGGTAGAAAAAAAAGAATCAACTACATACTAAAAGGAGGACTCTGGCTCATTTGTGGGGTTAAAAGGAAACCTTGTCGAGGCTATGAATGCCTATTGGCAGCAATGGCTCTGCTTATGGTATTGAAGTATTATCTTCCACTGCCAAATGCTCTCTATTCTATTGCCACCTATGGATTCATTTCTAAGAAGATTTCCCATTTTAACAACACTCTTACAAGCCAATATGCATGGTAACTTATGTTATATATTCACTATATTATATTTGTCCAATCATTTCATGACAATCATTACTACTTACCGCCAATTATAGATTTATTACTAATACCACTTGAGGTGAAAATATTTTCACATAATAATTTAGATATCTGTTTTTATCTTTTTTTCAGTCATTTTTACCTTTGATACGTGTCTCGCTTTAATTGCTTTGTCATGAACTGCGCCGCTTTTCTGGATTGGTTGTCTGCATTTATGAATCCTTAATTCATGCGCTTACTTTTCACATGCTTGGCGGATGTCCTTTTTCCCATTGGAGGGGGGATGTTTTGCATATGAACAATGTGTGGGACAGTTATGGATAATTGAATGCTAATTATTAAATTGGTTTTCAGGTAAAGGTTGCATGATGATTGGATATGCTTAATAATTAGCAAGGTATTTCTGATTGGAGAAACAATGGTGACCATTATGGATGGCATGCAAATTGATTACAAGCTTGCATCAAAAATGTTTGATGAGACAAATGACTTGACTATAAATGTTGTTAATTCCCAAATCAACGTCATTTTCCTATTAATTGCTTTAGCGATCTTTGTTGTTGTTCTAAATTGTGAAAGAGCAGGAGAAGTCCATGCAGGCCAACCAGTGACAGGAACACAACGGCCATGGGAGGTAGAGCTATCCAGAATGAGCCCACAGTACTCATGGTACCATACCAGGCTCGTGCAATTCTTGAGCGCTTAGGATGGCTGCAATATCTGAATAAATTGCAGGGATTTCACGAAGAAATGACACTTGAATTCTTGCAGAATTTGCAGAATGGTAGCACCACAGTAAGAGGCAGGGATATAACAGTCTCTGAAGTGGTCATAGTCAAATTCACTGAACTTTCGAATGAGGGAACAAAGTGGACAGACAAGCACATCCTTCTGTACAATGCAATCACAGTGTTCCAGGATCCGGATGAGAAATTAGTGCGAACAAGGAAAGGGATTCACCCTTCAGCATTAAGATAGCCATGGCAGGAGTTGGCAGTCATCCTGCAATGATACATCACATGCGATGGTCACCAGGATGTGGTAAAGCCCTATCAACTTCAAGTTTTAATCATCCTAAAACAGAAAATTTCAGTTAATTTGTCGTTTTATTTGAATTCTCTATTACATGATGTCACTCGACGAGTTAGGAAAGCTAAGGACCCATGCATTGTCATCAGTCATCATGGACTAGCCCAGAAACAATTAACCTGGGACAATATTGTAAATCCTACTCTGGCCCCACCTCCAGAAAACCCAATAACAGAACATCAAGGGCCTAGAACCCCAAGTCCGAGAAGGACACTAAAGAGGAAAAGTTCCCCTGTGCCTTTGAACCTAGTGAAATGCAAATGCTCTGCATGGGTGAAGTCCCAACATCATATCCCAATTCAAAAAAATGAGGCCAGCCCATCGCTCACACCACCTCCAAGTCCGCAGAAAACCCCTTTGCAACACTATGAGGAAGAGGTGGCTAGGGTATTGGAAAACATACGGATGTTTGGCGAGGGAAGAGAACAATCTGAGAATGTTGAAGGACAAAATTGTACCCCCAACCAGTCTGCCTCTGTTGATAGCCCTGGTTGTGATCAAACCCTGTCATTTACTAATTTCTTGGAAGAACAGAGGGAACTAGCCCCTTCTATGGAAAAACCCCTTGAAGCCGAGATGCATGAAGAGGAAGCTATTAGAGAAGAAAATCAGACAACAGATATTGGTCTAGTGGACCCCCTAGCTGAAGAAAATCCTACAGATGGGACCCTGAGAGATGAAAATCAACCAGACAATACTATTTTTTCTAAGTCCCCTGAGGACGAGGCCTACCCAGAAGAAAGCCCGGAGAACGATAACTGCTCAAGGGACACCATTGTATTGGGGTCTCCTGAGAGAAAAATTCATGTTGAAGAAGAACTAGAAGGTGAAGCTCCATTAGGAGATACAGTTCCAGTTGAAACTCTCCCTGATGTTGACACAATACCACCCGAGCATGAACCTGAGGAAAATGCAATTGCACCACTGCTGGTTGGAATTCCTAGAATAAAGAATTCCTACAAGGACAGGCTCGTAAAAATGCTAAAAAAATATAGAAAATAGAAGAAAATAATTGGGTGGCTAAGACAGTGGTTAAAAGAGGCCATCAGAGCTAGAAAATTGAAAGTTGAAAGAGAGACCACATGAACACAAACAAAACATTGTTCTAGAAAGGATGTTGAAACCCAAACTAAGATTCTTTTGGTCTGTTCAAAGGAAACTCAAATAGGGCCATGTCTTGTAGAGGACACTGAAATGCAGACTGAAGACCCCTGTGTTTGTTCGCAAGAGACCCAAACGGACTACCCTATTGTGACGTTTCCATTCAGACTGATGCCGAAGAAAGCATCCCAATTGATTATGGCATAACTCAAGAAGCAGCTGAGGTTACTGTCCAAACTGAGCCTATGGAGACACAAGATAATGATTCCTAAACATAGGAGACACCTACTTATATTTTTTTAGTAAGGGAGGCATTTATTAGGAGACCACAGAATGAACTATTGAAGATTCAACAAGAATTAACCTAACACAAGGAGGAGGTAGTGCCCCTACGGATACATTAAGAATTAAAGAAAAAGTTGAGGCACTCACAGCGACTGAGGATGAGACCTTTGCTCAGTACAAGGTTGAATAGAAAAATGTTGAGAAAGCACATGACAAATTACAAAAGGCTAAAGAGCAGTTGGAGATTGTCTGCACTCTTTATTCAGACACCCTTTCATGCAAAGCCCCTGCTACAAATTATGCCCTATTCCTCCTGGAAAGATATCTCCTACTGAAAATCAAAGCTATTAAGGCTGGGAATTATGTGGAAATTAAAACTACCTCGGGCTTTGTCAACTGCTTCAAACAATAGAACGAGTAGGTACAACACCTCCTCTATGAAATTTATATGCACAAATTCTTTCTGGAAGATGACAGAGACACCAACCCTGGCCCCTTTATAGGGGATGTACAATTGCAGGCATTTCTCTCTTTTGCTACTAACCAACTCAAGTGGACCAAGGCTTACAATACTTTTAGAAAGCGTGAAGATGGAATGGACCTCTGGGTTAGAGGGGAACATACAAAACCCCTGCATCTCTTGGTCAGGCACAAGCAATTCATGAAGCAAGATGGTGTTGTGGGCCAATTAGGGCCATTTCACATAGATATTATAAAAGCTAGAAAGGACTACTTCCAGGAGATTAAGGAGGAAGCCTTGTCTATAGGCAGACAAAGGTGGGAAGTCTCTAACACTACTGTTAGAAACCAAGAACCATTTGGATATCGAAACTTTAAAGCTGCCTCTTCTCATTTCCATAAGTACAGTAACATGGTCTTAACCATGGGGCCTAAATGGATAGGATGTTGGTATAGAACTCCAATCATATGGTATCCTCCAGATAAGTATTGCGGCCACTACACCACGAGGGATCAAGACGTTAAACAGGATTTTCTATACTCAAGAAGAAAAATGGCTTCAGAATTTATAAGGAATAGGTATATCCTACCTATTCCCTAACTCAACTACACCTCAACCATTTAATTGCATGAGGATGCAACAAGGTAAGCTGGTGAGTATGTTGCGTCAAGAAAAATGTATGTTTTCTCCTTGGTAATAACTTTATATAGCACTCATCCTCACATGATTATCTCTATTTATGAATAAAAGTAGAGGAAATAATAGCTAAAGTCAAGTAAAAGTAATCAGTATCAAATTAGACGAATATAAGAAGGAAAAACTGAGTTTTACTATCTTTATGTGAAAAAGTCATGAATTGAGTGATAACTGCCCAATCAATAGAATGACAACATGTCATAAGGGAAAGCGATAGTGTCAGAGGCAAGGTAGGACAATGCAAGTCCAGGCAAACCAATGACTATTTTATGACAGAATCAGATCAAGTATAGTGCAATCCATGATCCTGAGGATTTGCTTTTATCTATTTACTTTCTAACTGTAGTATATAAGGCCAAAAGGTAAAACTACATGGACTTCACAGTTTCATAGGTTGTAATTATTCTTTTTGACATATAATATTGTTATTTTGGATGTTGTAACTTGGTTACTTATATTAATGAAGAAAGACTGCGTTTAACTCATACTTATATTCTGAGTATCTCTTAGCGGAGACTTCTGGCAACTTTGGGCCCAATCAATAGAAGATCTACTACTTCACCTATGTCATAATCTTTTCTATTTCATTCTTGATTGCTTGTTAATGTTAAGTTAATATTACTTTTGATTATTGTAAGGATTGTTGATTCAGTTTGCTTTTGTTGTTCATTCGAGATTCAAATTGATCCGTGTGTTATATGCGAGTACTACTTTGATTGAATTGGTTATGCTAGTTCCAGCTCAGGTCATCGTTCCTTTCAAGTAATGTTATCACATATTTTAGAGATAGAACTAATCGCTTTATTCTTCTATGGTCATTTTCTATTCAAATAATGTTTGTTATTCCTATATCGTTTGTTGTTCAATTCAGAATTGTTGTTCAGTTCGAAATTGTTGTTCAATTCAGATTTGTTGTTCAATTCGGAATTGTTGTTCAATTTAGAATTGATGTCAATTTAGATTTGTTTCTCAATTCAGAATTGTTGCTTAATTAGGATTTGTTGTTTAGTTAGGATTTGTTGTTCAATTACCATTGTTGTCAATTGTTACAATTCTCTTTAATGAGTGAGCGAGTTAGCTTCAATTCTATTTAAGACTACCAAGCATGATTCTTTGCAAGTTGTATTCATATCCATTTTCTTTCATGATAGGTTAAGTAGAACTGCTAAGTGTGTTATGAATTTCTTTTAGAATTGTTTGGATTGAGTTTGAAGAATATATTCATTAGCAATTTCAATGGTTTGTTATTAGTTAACCTCTGAATTCACTTCATATGTAGTGTTGGCACTCTTGAAATAAAAATAGTTGCCTCATGTTGACAATTAATGTAGGAATTAAGATTGTCTGTAAAAAGACATCTTAGTGCACCAACAACGGTGGTCATCTCTCTAGGCTTACCATTTCTCATAAAATATTGTGTGCTAGGAACTTTTGGCCATCACTTTTTAAAGATTATATTTTAGCAGTCCAAAAGTGTCGTCTATGTCAAATATTTTATCGTAACATGTGCACTCATCCTATCCTGTTACACTTGGTAGTTGTCGTCAGACCATTTATGTAGTGGGGTCTTGACTTTGTGCAATGCAAATCGCCCTCAACCCAAGGTCATCACTACATCATCATGATTGTTGACTATTTTACCAAGTGGGCTCAGGCCATGCCTACACGAATAAATGATGGTGTCACTGTTGCCTTATTCCTTTTCAATCATGTCATTGCTAAGTTTGGTGTGCCTAAATGCATCATGATCGATCATGGTAAATAGTTTTGAAACCATATAATGTGGGAACTAGTTGCAAAGTTGGTTTTTCATCATGAAAACTCGACTCCCTATTATCCTCAAGTCAATGGTCAATTCGATGTTGTCAATCAAACTTTGAAAACCATGTTGCAACAGATGGTATAGAACCATAAATCAAATTGGCACCTTATGTTATTTTTGCCTTATGGACATATCGAACCTCATTGAAATCTACCATTGCCTTTACTCCTTTCCAGTTGGTTTACAGAGTGGATTCAGTTCTATCTATCTAGCATGAAATCTTTTCCCTTCAACTTGTTATTAAGTAACTCCCTGACACTTCATCCAAGGAAGAATTCCTCTTACAACTTTCTCATCTAGATGAACAACACCTTCTCACCCTCGTCAATAATGAAACTCAAAATGCATTAAATCCCAATATGACAAGTCTGTTCGACCTCAACTCTTTTAGAAAGTGATCTTGTTTTTTTTTTATGACCAAGACCATGAAAAATTAGGGGTAGGTAGACTCAAACCCATGTGGCATGGTCCCTACATTGTTAAATTTGTTCTCAATAAAGGGTCGTATGACTTGATTGATTGTGATGGGAACCTGCTGTAAGAGCCATGTAATGGGCTCTATCTTAAATGCTACTATGCTTATTTTATTTGCATGGTTGCTTGTACATAATGCATATAGGTGTGTGTGTGATAAGTTTCTTTGCTTGTCTCAAATTTTTCTATGGATTTTATGAGTGACCCATGTGTTTGGTCTTTGATGCATAAATGTCAACACCCTCACTTCCCTCTAGAGGATTTTCATATGGTGCAAGTTGTTACACTCGAAACATTGCTTCACATGCTTGGGTCATGTTTTTTCCACTGATGAGCTTGTGAGTTATGGGGGTATTTAACTTCATGGGGTTAATAATAATGTGGCCAAATATAGTGCTAACATTGAGATATTGATTGAGGCTAGTCACCTTGGCATATGCCACTTAGTTGTTCATATTAACTCTCATCCCATAGTGTCTCAGCTCAACTATCTCTATTCTATAAGGAACTATATTATCCTATGTTAGCTTTTTTGGGTATGTTTCTTGGAACATTTGTTTCATTACATTTCTTATGTTCATATTCCTCAAGAGAAAAACATGTTGTCTGATTCATTAGCTAATTATGTGTTATATTGGCATTTGTCACATCAATAGTTTTAACCATGCACATAAAGTAAATATGCATTGTACATATACATCATCCTAACACAAATGCATTGAAGCCATTATTTTATTATAAATCAAAAGTTTGGGTACATAAGTTTAAAATCTCAGCATCAGAGGCCTTGGATATCCCTCCATACATATGGAGTCACATTACAAAAACACAACCCTAGGTACACCACTATCCCTGCTCAATGGTGCTCAAAATAACATAACACCACATTCAGAATGTAGTGAAGGAGGCTCCAATGATGGGCTGAAGTGACTCCAATTGTGTACCTCTGTGTATGTTGAGGTGTATCTGCAATACCCTAGTGTTAACCCCTCGACATTGCGAGTGAATTCCCACAACTCCTCATCATATTCCTCTTATGTTGTTGTATGTGCTACATGGGCTTGGGTCAGTAGTACATTTATCCTAAGCAGAGAATAACCTACAGGGTGTGTGCACACCACCACTTCTAAATATCACATTATCACATATCAATAACTTTGTACCCATCCCAAAAAAACTACATATTTTAAAAATCCAAAAAAAATTATAAACTACAAAAAACCAAAAACATTTTACCGCTATCATCAAAGTCCATCTCAGGGGGCAAGACCATGTATGGATCTCCCTGGAAGTCCACTCCACCATATGGATAGTCATCCACCACAAATGGTGTTGTGTTCAACCACTTAAATTACGTTTTTGGAAACCACTCACTTCAATGTACACCTTCTTGCCTCATCATAATGCTACACCACCTCATCATATGAGGCTTTTATGGTGGTGGATATACCACATAGTTCGATGAAATCAGCCTCGTGGCTCGGATATTCTCTAGAAAGAAACTCATAAGTAAACTCCCATAGCCAATGTTCATGATCCTCCCTCTTCTTATTTTGGTGAGTTGCTCCTTGAAATTAGCCAACATCCCTTCACACCAGTTAAACACGATGAGTTGCATGCACCTTAGAGCCAACTCTAACTGTTGTTTGGTCATGCTATGGGGATATTTTCTACCTCCAACTTGAGTCACAGTGTATGCTAGGGACTGGAGTGTGATATCGATAAGTTCTTCAATCATAATTCTATCATTGTCCCTCTCATCACCCGCTCTATAATTCCGCTAAATATAACTTCAGAATGTTTCTCCACTAGTACTGCATACCCTCACCAACACAACTAGAGAACCCTTCCTAGAAAAACCAATGAAGAAATAGATGTCCTCCCACTCTATGGAAAATTACTCCAGCCCATTATATATTTTTGAGTGTCCACATCCCACCAACGAATGATTTGGTCAAGCACAAAGGGTTGGTTTGTTATGTTAGGGTCATTACAACTTTTTATAACCCCTAATTCCTCATTGCATCCAAAGTTGGTTGATGGGCCATGGCCTCTATGTCATTGACAACATGATCTCTCTCCCTCCATTCCACCATGGATCCCCCTATTCTCATAAAGAAAAAAATTAATAAGTCATGGTCATGGTATAAAATGCAAAACCAACTGTAAAAATTGATTATGGGCAATAAAAACGAAAAAAAAACTCCTAAATTTAACCCTAACTGCACCATTGGAATGCACAAATTTTTGTCATGGCCGCAGGGAATGCATTGCATCGGTGTGGATGAACTCTTTCAGTGGAAATTTTCCCATTTCATGCATGTCGTCCAGGGTTTTTTTTTATACAAAAATAAAAAAAATTTCCTAAACACAACTACAACCTGAGCAAACCCTTGCTTAAATCGACAAAGAGAGGGATCAATCCACTTATCTTGATAGGGAAGCTTCTCCTTTGGCTACTCTTTCTCCTTCTTGGCTTTGTGCTACCAAGCTGGGAAGTTCTCTCCTCCTCTCTTCTTCAATGCATAATGACCAAATGATGAGGTATGAGCTCTTTTTATAACATTTTTTTGGAATCTTTAAAGTATTCCTTTTTTAATTTAAGGACTTGAGAGGGATTTTTCTTTATAATTCTTTTTTTAGCCAACGTTTTGTAGGAGTCTGGTTAGGTACTATTAGTATCACTTTTTGGGGGTCCCATTTACGACAATGCGCCTAAGGTATGTTTCCTTTACTGGCTTATAGGTGTAGGTCATTTTTTTCCATCACTGTTGCATTTTGACTGTCAATGCCATTTTAATGCCTTATAGCCCACCCCATCAAGTTGTGACAATAGCCATCTTCATTTATGCATGTTGTCACTTGATGGTAGATATTGCTTGATCATGGATACCCTAGTATAGCACCATTTTTCTATCCTAGTGTCGATGTAGTCTTTTTTACTCTCTTTCATAATTCCTCCTTCTCACCTGCCATGACCAAGAATCTAAGCCTCATGTCTTCTTCTTCATCATATTTCTAGCTATGCCCCAGGAGGATTCCACCACTCTTATCCCTTGTGATTACCACTTTCTATCAACCTATTTATGCATGATGAGCCTTGGTTTCTTTTTTCCATCATCTTCATTCACTTGACCTGCCATTCACTTTCACTTGGTGTTTTTCCATTTCTTGGAGGAATCACTGCAATGAGTGGTCCTATTATCCAAACTCCTGTCCTCTTTATATCACAAATAGTTCCATCATCATCGGAACCAGTTGTTATCCCCTATATAGCTAGTTCCTCCAAGAGGAGTTTTCTTTAGGCTCTTTTTAGACTCCTTAAACTAGAAAATATTGTCGAGTGAAATTGTCTCCTTCTCGTTCATTGAAGTACTTGAAGGATAATCTACCCAGTATAATTTTAACCCTTTTCTGAACTAGGATGGACTAGTTATGAAAATAAAATACTCTATTCTACTATGGCTAGAAGTTTCTCCCTTGTGTACTTGTATCTCTTTTTTAGGCTTGGGGGACCAAAATTACGAAAAAGGAACCTTAGAAAGAGAGAGGGAAGGGAATATTCCTTTTCATTAGTCATCATAAGGTAACATAAAAAAATTTCCCTTGAACATGACATTTTTCTACTTCATTATCTTATAGTTGGGTTTTAGCTTGCCTAGGAGTTGTACCATACATATGAGTCTGTCTACTCCTCCATCTGGTTACTCTTCCAATCATACGGAGCATGCCTAAATGCCTCCCGAATCATTATGTGATATCACATGGTGATCATTAGTCATGTTGCCAAGTCACTCTTATGTCATGCTGCTATGTGTTCAAGGGAAGTCTTAACCTATGCCAGCCATCTGCAGTAGCTTATTGAACTTTTTGAGTTGGCCATCCCAATGTTAGTTGTACTTCATCATTTTGTGACTTCATTCATACATCACATCATCCTATTTTCTTCCACATCAATTGACAGGGGATACATTAAGCCCCTCCTTTGGTGAATTTTCTCATATCAACTTCAACTCATTATCTAGGAGGTTGATCTAGGAACTAGTAGTACCTTGGAGCTTCAAAATCTAAGTGGTAGGCTTCCTCATGATTGATAGTGGGTTTACATGATTGGCTCCTGATGGGTCACGGTCAATGGTGTTTTATGTCATCTCATTTATTCACACTTGGTGGATTGTACTAGGTACCCTCGAAACCATTTTCCTCATTGGTGGATTCCCTTGTGTCTATTACTGGTTTACATCATTTACTGGTAATGAGGAGGCTTCCACCATGTTTGACATAAGCTCATCTATTTGCATGATGTGGATTCACACCATTAAGGTTATGTCAAATACCCTTGGTTAGAGACATCTCACTCGAATATGGCATCCTTCCCAGGTTGCGTTGGAGTTATATATACTTTATGTGATTTGAGGACTATCCTAAGAAACTTCTATGTATGCCATGTGTCCATAGTCCTATTGATGTATACTATGACATATATCCACATTGTATTTATTGGTGGCTATGCTCTATCTATTGAGTCACATGGATCCACTTTGTATTTCTTCATGGCCATGTTATAGCATTTCATGTCATGGATCTATACTATATGTTTTTGTGGCCATGTTCAATAGCACTTTTTGACCGAACATGGTTATGCCTACCTCGGGTATCTTATCAACACATATGAGACTTCGTCTTCTGATGTCTTCTAATTTGAATTCTCTGATTTGTATCCTCCTTATATTTTGACATATGAACTCTATTATAATGCATTTCAGCCATAAATTACTCTTCTTACCTCATGCATTAGGGAGCATCTGTTATCAACCTGTTTTTATCGTGAGGGTTAGTATCTCTATGTCATTATGTTGTTGAAATTTTTCTAGGCCTTAACCACTCTTTTTCCCAATGTTATGTCACAATCGTACAAACCCTAACTTATGCGTGTAGTTGGAACCTTCCAAACACACGGAGGATACACTATCTGCGTGGTTATAGTTGAGATTTCACTGTTTTGTGTGTGTGGTTGGGAGACTTGTTCTAGATACTTATGGTTCCTAGGAGATCAATTCAACTCATCATCTTATCCTATCTATTTGAGCTGGCTAGGACTCATTATTGAGAAACTTCTCTAACTTCTCTTGGTCCTAAACATCTACATTCATTCTCCTAGGAGTCCTCTTCTTCCTATTTCTACTGGGTCATCATAGAGGGTGAGGCTAGTTTTAGATGGCTAGAGTTTGGAGAATGAGCTTTAGAGAGTCTTTGCTGCCATTGTGATTTAGATTTCAGGGCTTCATGTTGTTATGATTCCTTCTTCATTATAGTGGGGATAATATATTGGGATGAGGACAGGAGAACCAAAGATTGAGGTGTATTGATGTACTTTCATTTATATGGTTAATGAAATCTATTTTCATTCCCCTTATATCAACATTTGCAGTGATTTATGTGCATGATTCCTGAATGTTTTCAGGTAATGATCTTCTGTAGAAGATCACTTGTTGTCTTTTTTTGTTTGTGTTTGTGTGCAACATTTAGATCAGAAGTAGATGAAATGGATCACTTGATTCGAGTGTAAGTATTCTACAGTAGGCCCAAAACCATTCACCACCTATGAGGAGGCAAGATACTCACTCATATTTTATAGCATTAGAAATCGCATAGAAGCCGCATTCATGGTCATCTGGTTTAGGAATTTTTGTTGGTTGTCTTAGCCATTCTTTTTGTTATTTGTTGATATGAATCAGGCATGAGATCATGAAGCAATAGTTCCTTGTGTGTAGAATTTATAGTGACACTCTTCATTCTCCTTTTCATTCTTGGAATACACAAGAATGTCATCTAGAAATACTTCCACAAATTGGTCCAATACTTCTTGAACACACCATTCATGACCCTCATGAATTTGTTGGTTCATTGATAAAAAAAAATGGTACAAATACAAACTCATAGTGCCTAAACCAATTCTAAAATGTATTTTTTGAAATGTCACCTTCCTTAATCCTCAATTAGTGCTATCTAGATCACAAATCAATCTTTGAGAAAAGTGTTTCTCCCTTTATTTGGTAAAATAGGTCATCTCTTCTAGGTATCAGGTACCTATTATTTTTGTGGCTCAATTTAAATTTTTATAATCTATGCATATCCTTAAAGAACCATCCCTCTTCTTGATGAAAATCACTGATGCACCCCAAGTTGAAATACTGGGTCTAATAAATCCCAAGTTTAAAAGCTCTTTTAACTACATTTGGAACTCACAAAATTCTAGAGTTGTCATCCTGTAGGGTCTCTTGGATATTGGTTCTGTACTAGATTTTATGTTAGTTGTGAAATTGATCTCCCTCATATAAAGTAAACCAGGAAATTCTTTAGGGAAAACATCCTCGAATTCTAATAAAATTGGGTGCTGATCTAGGGAGGGTCCTTTCTGGTCACTTATAGCCTTGGCCACATATAGTTTACAATGTTTCTGGAGATAATTTTTTACCTTCATCATGGACATGAATCATAGGGACACTCCTCTCTTGATATCACAAATCTCAATTGACCTACCTTCATCATCTAAAGAAATTGCCTTCTTTTTTAAACAGTCTGCCAAATATCGATGAGCTTCTATCCATTCCATTCTGATGATTACATCGTACATCCCCAGTGTTGTGACGTATGCCTTAAACTTAGTTGTACACACCCCGAGGTTCACCTAACATTGTTCAACAATGGGTCCTATTACTTATTTTATCCCGTAATCCATTTCAACTTGTTTAAAGTCATCATGCTCATACGTTGCCAAACCAAAATTTTCTAATGCAACCAGTGAAATGAAACTATTTGTAGCACCAAAATTGAACAAATTTTAAGTTTTACATTGTTTATAATACCCAAGGTTTCTATCATGGAAAATTGGTGTTCAACTTGTTGGTTATCAAGTGCTACATAGATTCAATGGTGGCTTGTTGCTCCCACCATTGGTGATTTTCCTTCTCTATAGTTATTACAAATTTGTAACTTAGGACAATCATGTTGGTAATGAGGTCCCCCACATCCCCAGCAAGTGATGCATGGTAGACTCTGAACAAAATTTTGGAAAGATCTCCTTCCATTGGGACCCTTTCCCCTAGTTGTGGATCCTCACATATGACCTTGAATTGCATGAGTCCTCAACGCTGGAAACAATTGAAATCCCCATTATTGGTGCTCTTGGTACAACCCTGTTTCCATATAATGGTGGTGTTAAACTTCCTCCCCTGGAGAAGGTATGAGGGTCTTCCCTGTAAACCTTGGCTATTGTGGAAAAATGGTTTTGTTTCCACATTTTAAGTCTAAGTGCTCTACAACATAACGAGCATGTTCAACAACTTCTACAACTGAGGATGGCTCCCACATCTACCCCATTGCCCTAATATTAGGGTTCAATCTATAAATGAAACCATCTACTTGGTGTTGATCAATATCCATGTAGGAGACATACTTGACCATCTCCATGAATATAATATCATATTCCTCTAGCATACAGTTTCCCTATAACAAAGAATGGAAGGCTCCTACCTATTGTTCTTCATAATTTGTTGGTAGGTACTTTTTCTTGAATCTCTTCTCAAATAACTCACAAATAATTTTGTCAGGAGTGAGGTGTAGTTGTCACTCTAAGTTACCCCACTAGTTTAGGGCACTATATATGAGTTTGAATATCACTATTTTAGCTTTTGAATTGGAAATATAATCTCTTAGTGTGAATCACCTTCTCATTCCCTCTAGCTAAGCTTCTGCTCATTCGCTAGCATGACCTCCAACAAACTCTGGGATCCTAATTTTCTGGAGCTCCCTAGTAATTTCCTTGATTGGAGGTCCTCTCTTAGAGTCTCTTGATCCATCAAGATTTCCCAACTTTGATGGAGGGTGCTCCACTTCCACCTCAGTTGTTTGATGCCCTCTTAAAGTATCATCAATTGCTTCCAAGGAGCACAAGATAAGAGCTAGCTTTGATGATGGAAATGTGTTATTTGTAGGAGGTCCTTGTGATGATCCTCCTTGACCTCGATTTCCCCATGTCTTCACCATTTTGAATTGTTCAACTATTAATGCAACTTAGGACTTGTCTGCTCTTATTCAAATCACACACATATATAAAATGATAAGCGTAAGTTTTTGTTTTACTATGATCGTAAATGAGTGTTACTAATACTGAGTAGATCCCTAAGGATATACTAAATCTTCTCATGTGTGAGCTCTACATAACCTACAAATTTTCTCTTGATACTAGCTAGGTTACTAGTGCAATGTACTTGTTAGTCACACTCTAATGTTTTCTTAACACCAAATTACTATCTTTGATAAACTTAATTATTATTATAAAAGATATTATATAATTAATGTTAAATTTAATTAATGAAATGGTTTAACATATTCAACTAATTAAATTAAATACTAATGTGAATAATACTTTTTTAGTCATGTTTTCCTTCTATAAGAAATAGTTACCTACCCAACCTTTATACTATGTTTTAAAATCATTTATGTCCATTTTATGAATCATTTTTCAATGTAATAAATTATAACCGATAAAAATAATATTTTACCTCGTCTCTAATGCATTAATTTCAAAAATAACTAAGATATAACATAGAAATTATATAATATAATATAAAATTAGGTTCACTTTATAATCATTTTGCAATGCAATAAACTAATTAATATGATGGTTTACTTGACACAATCAACTCAATATTATGATTTTTCAACTCAAATATGAGTCTCATTGCATACAGTTTTAGAAAATAACTAGAAAATACATATTCACTTTATAATGTAAATTTTAAATAATAAAAATAAAAATAAAATTATATAAAAAATAATGAAAATATTAAAAAAAATTAAACCTAGAAAGTAGGATATACACAAAGACACACAAGTGTCCATAATATATATTTGAAAAACTAAAAAAAACTGTATGTGGAGAGAATAAAAATTATTTTATTTTAACTTGTGTTTCAAAAGGATGCATATCTTAAGTTACATATTGAAATGGTTAATTTTTGTATTACATATATGAAGTAGAAGTTAGAAAGTTTGAAAAATTTTATGAATGGATTTGTTTTAAAAGAAAAGACTAAGATCTTCATCACTATTACAATTAAAATTAAAATTTTAAATATTTGTAAGTGTATTTGGTTTGTTGTAAGGTGTTATGAATTTTAGTTTACAGTAAGATCATATAGATTACATTTTCTTGAACTTATTACTTAAACATGTTTTTGGAGATACTCCAAAGTTGAATAGGATTAAAACTCCCCAAATATGGTAAATTTATCGACAATTTTGATAATTTTAATGATATCATTATTAATTATATTAATTTTATGGAAACTATATTGAAAAATGTAGTTTTCCACGCTTGAACCTATTTATGGTTTCTTAATTGCATGTAGTATTTTGATAATTTTAATGATATCATTATTAATTATATTAATTTTATGGAAACTATATTGAAAAATGTAGTTTTCCACGCTTGAACCTATTTATGGTTTCTTAATTGCATGTAGTATTTTAGCTATTTGGAATTATTGTTATCTATGTAAATTTAGAAGATGAGCCCTATGAACTCATAGCATGTCATGCCCAATGTGAGAATTGAACATTATATATACTACTTGTGGATATGTAAACTTAGCCAAAATGCTAGTCGGAGGCTTCTATTAATGCTTAGATTCCATTAGTAATAATTTAATCCTTTGATCATTTAGTTCATGAAATAAATATGTTTTGATAAACATGGCACTTGGAGAGGGAAAAAATCAAATCCCATTCTCAACATTAAACATTTTGAAGATGTCTGAGTGGGTGGTCTCAGGCATGAGTTCAAACACTAGTCTTAAGTTCCCATCCTCTAAGGGCGTGGGTTCAAATCTCACTTTAGACACAAATAGTTATTTACTTGCATTTTTAGCACTATACAATGGTTACATTAAGTCCTAACATCGGTTCAAATCCCACTCTCAACAACTACGTATTGACATTTTTAATACTACACAACAGTTCCTTTCACTCATGGCATGGGCTCCTCTCATGTTTCTATGTTTTGGATATGTGAATAAAAAAAATGGGACATTGGGAGTAGACAATAGTGTCGAGCATTGCATGGAAGCTATTGATTATTGCGTTGTTTCTGATTTTCTTGGAAGATCATGCAATGGTTGGTGATAATACTTCTAATAAAAAGGCCCTCTTGGCTTTCAAGGTAGTGATTTGGAAGTGTTTGAACTAGTCTGAGTCCACAAATCCTTGCACCCCTTGGTTTAGAATTGCGCATGTGGGCTCCAATGTGACAAAGGTGAGACTTACTTGACAGTCTCTGTTTGGTTCAATCCCATCAAAAATTATGGGAAACTTGAGCGAGTTAAGAGTATTGAGCTTGATATTCAAGCCTCTCAATGGTCATGTACCTTCATATCTAGGTAAGTGCACTTAGTTGAGGAAGTTGTACTTACATAACAATCAATTTACCAGGCCCATACCATAAAAAATAATTTATACGTTGTGTGTTAAGCTTCTAATAACAATAGAGAGGTAAAAGGTAGTGGAAAAAGGAAGTTAAAACACAAATGAAAATAGATGTGATAGAAGCTGAGAAAGATGCACTCGTAAGTAATATCCACATGGAGAAAATTATTATGGAGAAAGAAAGCATGAAGATGCAAAAAATAATAGAGAATGAAATGTACTTAAATTAGAAGGAAAGTCTTGCAGATTCTAATTTTTTTATAGGGTTAAGAAAGACGCTGAAAAAATGAGCTAATGTTGGCTCCAAAGTACCTAGAATTGAAGTTTATTAAGGCTATTTCAAACAATACCGATTTTGTTTTTTGGAGGCAAGGCATTGTTCAAATAGTTTAATCACTTTTTAATTTGACTGAACCACAACCATTTAATTGTCAAGCAGGGTGAGTTTTTTTATTTCAAAGGTGTATGCACTATTTGTGCTAATACATAACAACTATGGAAAGAAATGAAAGAAATGTCATTAAACACAATTTCAGAACTTAAAGAACTCATGCAGAAATTAAAAAAAAACATACTACAGGAATGAAACCCTATCATCACACTTCATGCTTTTCTCAGAGAACAAACATGCCACACATTATTAATGAAAGTGTATCAGCTGATTAAATATTGTAGTTCTAGCCAATCTTGTGTAACAACATATAGCGAATATGAAAAAAGAAGTGCATTTGTGGTACAATTTATACAACGAAAATAATAAATCCACACTAAAAGAAAGAAAATCAGTTAATATACTACTGCTACAATGCCTCCTAAAGAGGAGGGCCATTTCTCCCTAGTAGGGTGCAGGGATAGAATGAGAACTAGTTAAAAACTTAACATGAGATCTATGTAAACATCACTAGATGTGTTCTGTATTAGAAATGACTGAAAGTTACAAGATCGAAATGTTGATATTGTTCCTATGTTGTCATCTCCTTTTTATGGTATTGAACCCCTTTTTGCAAATTTTTACAAGCCCCAAAGATTAGGGAACAAATTAGTCACGAGAATCCCGCGATTCTCATGTTGATCAATATTAAGAGTAAAATAGAAATCATTACAAACAATTTCCAAATAAAATACCTATCAAAGTTACACCATCTTTTACAACCATAACCGCTCATATCCTTCAACTACCCATAGATAATTTCATGATTATCAATAATTGTATTTTAAGACAACAATCATGGTCCTTGGCAATTGCAGTGTAACAACATCCTCACGGTGCAACAACAACTTTGAGGTGTAACACCAAAACTTCATAATGTAACAACAAATATTCGGAGTGTAACAACAAGTAACAACAACAGTTTTTCATCGCTTAGTCCTTAGTATATGGGAAACACTTAAAAGAGAAATAACCAGCAAACCTCTTCCACAATTACCCTGTTTAGTCATCCCAAAGATACATTACTTCATTCGATATTTAACAGAAAATGGAAAAATAATTTGTTGGAGAAAATATTGCTCTTATAACCAAGAAAAGTTGCATTTTTGACATAAAATTCATAGGCTTAAAGAGAGAAAATGATAATAAAAAAAGGGGAAAGAGGTGTCTAAGATATGCTTAAAGACTACACCCAACAGGTACCCAACATGGTTTTTGACCAAAGACTTCTTGGAAATTTTTTGACAGAAAAGTAAGAATTGACAATCAAGGTTACAAGCTAATTAGCACTGAAGCTTAGTTCTTTTTTCTATGTCAATTAGAGATCATACAGTTTTTGTTTCAAGTAGAATGTTGACAATTTGGGGGTCTATATGCCTACTAAATTCATAATGAATCAAAGGGAGGGTCACAAGAAATCATTCTTATTGTTTCAATGCAAGGTAGAGTTTTGTTTTGAATAGAATCATGTATGTTTTCCTTATTAATAGTTTGAAATGCCAATGGGAACCAAGGTAAATTTGTATATAGAATCACGTGCTTTCAAGAGACAATGATTTATTCTGCATATTCACATATTTTAACTATGGTTCAAAATTGTTGGTTTTATTAAAAATATAAATATTACAAGAAGAAAAGAGGTATTATTCACATGGATCATATTTTATGTCTTACACTAAACCAATAACAAAAGCAACTAAAACTGACACTTCATTGGAAATTGTTAACATTAGTGTGAATGGAAAACTTAGATTCATATCTTCCATATTTCCCCACGAATATAACAGAAATCCTCAGTAAGGTTAACGTTTATTATATTTTGTAATATCTCTCTTCAGGTCTCTCAATTTCTAGCTTTCTAATTATTAAGTCTTCAATCTATATATATACAAATATTTTCAGTTACGAAGGTAATTACAAAACATGTGCACTCCATTATAAGTCTCAAGTCAATAATGCAATCACATGTATCAATTTTCCGAACAAACTGTTGTCTTTTGACAACATCTAGATGCCATATAACTAAAAAATGAATACCATGCCAATGTTGGACTTTTGGAGTGGTATTTCATTTTGAATGGATTTTGAAATGCAGGAAGTTCAATTCTCTAAGGTAACAGTTCAGGTTGCTTGTTGAAAGGTACATCCGTGCATGGAGTTAGTGTCTGCATTATATGTAGAAGTAATATGATTCTAGAAAAGAACTAAACCCATTTTTCCCTTCCACATTACTTCTTGGTATCCACTAAAGCTATGTTGATTCATTTTGGTTTCCATTTGTATCATTTTCCTTCTTTTTCATCATGAATGTATCTGCTCCAAACATCCTTCACTAGTTTAATCTTCCGCTCATCTTCCTTTTCCCTTTGTTGAAGGAATTTAAACTATATAAGAGAAATCTACAACAGTGTTGTAGTTTCAATTTATAAAATAAAACTTGTAAAGTTCTAAATTGCTGAAAGAGAATTAATCATGTGGCTAATAAAATGTTGTTGGAAAGTGAGATATTATTGCATCTTACTTTTCGAAGAATGAAAAGCTTATCATATATGACTATAGGATGGATAATGGGCAGTCTCTCTTTGTAAAATAGAGAGAATATTTATTTATTTATTTTGCAGGTTGTTTTTCTTATAGGTGGTGGTAGTAGTTCGATTTCAAAGTCAAGATTTTGAACCGGGCCTTGATATCATATGTGAGGACCTAATCTAGGTTTTCTAAATAAACCAAAATTATCATTTAATTTAATTACAATAAGAATAAAAATAGCATGTCTATAACTCAATATTTACTTGATAAAAACATACAAGTAAAATTTGATTAACAACATACTAATCATATTGGTTAAATTTCTATGATAAAAGTTATTTGTTGATATAGAAATATTCATAGATGTGAGTATTGTCGGTGTTTCGAATCCCATATACAAGTTCATTGTTAAGACATGTGAAAAATTATGAAGAAAACGTGAAAATAAATAGTGGATATTCCCGCTTTAAGAAAAGTTTAGCAAACTAAAGGAAATGTATAATAATAGATATGAATATATAAAATATCTATAGAAATATATGTCTATATAGATAGAAAATAAATAGTATAAACCATAGAGAAAGTGTATTTTAAAATTATTAATAAATTAACTCTTAATTAAAAAATAATATGAAATGTGAAAAGTGAATTAGTAAAAATAAACTTTCTAATTAATAAAATAATATATCGATGATATATCAAATTGAATTAATTTGAAGAGTATATATTAAAGTTAGGAGGATCTAATTGATTTAAAGAGAAGATGAATGGTATATAATCATTGGTATAAACCATTCTTACTCATTCATCTTCTCCTTAAATCAATCAGATCCTCTTAACTTTAATATATACTCTTCAAATTAATTTAATTTAATATATCATCAATATATTATTTTATTAATTATATACTTCATTTTTACTAATTCGCTTATCACATTTCATTATTACTTTCCAATCCAACTTAATTCAAATCAATTTATATATATATATATTATATATATATATATATATATAATATATAATATATTAATAATAAAATAGATATATTGATATTGTCATATTTATGTTATACTTTCAGGAAATCTACGAGAGTAGAAAACTAAAAAAACAAAAATTAATATACTAATAAATAAAAATAAAATAAAATAAAAGGTGGTGAGGGATGAGAGAGGGAGAAAGGTAGGGGAAATATCTTACATACTAATTATGTAAGAAATTTTATTTTTTTGTAATTTACATAAGTAAAACAACACATGGAAGAATACTTGTTCCAGTGACTTAGTTGGAATGCTCTTGATTTTGTTGAGATGCTTCTTCTAGCTATCCCGCTAAATTTACCTCCTAACCAACTAGGAATAATCTCCTAGCCCAAGGAACCTCCATAGGTTTCTCCAACCCAACTGAAACTAGTTGTAGTGTGTCCAAGTTAAAATCAACACTCTCCAATAGATTCAAATTTCAATTCTCTCATTTTTCTCTCCATTCTCTTTTTCCACATTCCTCTAATGCCAAAATAAAGAACAAGGATCCCCTCTTCTCCTCTCCTCTTAATTCCCTTTATGTCTCTTTATATCATCCACTTCAACCACCTACCATTAATGCCATGAATACCCCCCCATCCTTTTAATTTAACAAACTTGACTTTCCTTTCCATATCTAATCCCAAAAAAATTTTGAGAATACACCTTGAGAATGGAAATATTAATATTTAATTCAAAATTAAATTGGAGAAGATGACTTGGAAAGCCTTGGGAATTGAAATATTGATATTTAATTGAGAAATAAATTGGAGAAGACCATATCTTATCCAAAATTAAATTTGAGAAGATGCATTGGGAATGAAAATATTAAAATTTAATTTAGAATTAAATTGGAGAAAACAACTTGGAAAACCTTGTGAATTGAAATATTGATATTTAATTCAGAAATAAATAATCATATCAGTAAAATAAAATTAGAGATTCACAAGTATAGGTATATATCAATATTCTTAATAATTATAAGTCAATATTTTCAGATTAACTAAACACTAATCAAAATTAGCATGATAGGATAAATTAAGGCATTTCAACATCGATTCAATCATTTTTGGATTTACTGTTGTTTGTTTACAAACCCATGTTATTTCGTAACCCACAATATTCTCCCATGATATTTGATTAGACTCTTTCCATGTCATTGCATGGGCATCTCAATGAAGTACATGTCTTTACATGACTATCTTCATGTTATGCATGTTCTTGCATTATTAACTAATTGTAGTAAAGGTATTAGGGTTGTATTAATGAATCATATTTGATGGCTTGAGATACTCCATTGTAGGATGCCTCAATTGCTTGGTCTTTTCCTAGTTTGGTTGGTTTAGCTAAGATTAATACATATCTATTCGTGTTGGTTTAGTATCATGAAAGAGCACTCACAAGACCTTTGCAATGGGAATGGTGAGTTTATAGGGCGTAATTACATCGGCCTGATATGTACTTAACAAATATGTTATGACATCATATTGTAGTTCATACATGAGAAAATTTGACATATTAATGACAAATGCATTTAAAATAATAAATAAAAAAATTGAAAACATAAAAATTTATTTCATTCAAATTATATGTTTGCTAACAAATACATTACTTAAAACCTTCAACAAATTTCATCTCAACAAGCAATGTCTATAACACTCTCTTTGAAATTTAATTGCAATTCAAGAGAACGTATCTTTCTAATGTCCCTGGCCCACTTTCGTCTCTACCCGCAAGATTTCCAACCCACTGCTGGGTTATTTCATATTTTTGCTAGGAATATCCACACCCAATTACCCTATATAAATTGGATTATTGATGATGTACCCATTTTTTAAAACTCCAGTGGTGACTCTAGCCACTCGCTAACGCATATTTTTGTGCCTTCTACTGTTGTGACACATTTTCCTATAAAACCCATTTCATTTCATTTTGTACGGGTTTTATGCATGCCTCCTATTAACTTGTACCCAAGTAGTGCACACCCTTCTCTGCACTTATAGTCTCTCAAATTGTACCACCACTGCTAAGGTGTCTTACTCAGCTAGACAAGGATGTTCTGAGAGTCTTGTGGTTCAAGGAGTTCTTACTACCCTTTGGGGTCTCCATGTACCCTCCAGTCCCTCAATTGAAACCCCATCAAACTCCAACCTCCAAGCACACATCCCCCATCACGTTGCACCTAAGTAGTGCACACCCTTCTTTGTACTCGCAATCCCTCATATTGTGCCCCCATCTCCAAGGCACCCAAATTGACTGGAAATGAATGTTATTAACATTGGTGCTCTAGGATTTCCTACTTCCATTGTGGGTATCCAATATCACCCCTTTCCTCATAGTACCATCCTCTTTCATTTTATGTGCACGACCTTTTTCTAACACATGGAACTCCATAAAGTCACTTAACAGACTTTAGTTATATGCATGTGATCTTTTTAATGGTTATTATATCATATTAACTCCCTTCTTATATTCCCATGGAGTTGTGGCCCCCCATACTCTTTTTGTCTAATTCATTATGTAGTTGTTTTGTGTTTATTTATATGCATAAGTTAAACATATTTACAATATCATGTTTTCTAGCCTCATAACATATAAAACCATATACACAGAGGAACATTGCTCGCAAAACATATACACACACACACACACCTAGGTGCAATGTCCCAAAAAATAATTATTGGCTTACTAGCTTAATCAATATGTGATGGCTCACTAGCCTAATTAATATGTGATGGTTCACCAACCTAATTAATATGTGTTGGCTCACCAACCTAAGTTTCACATGTACAAGGTATTTACAATATAGGGGTCAAGTAGGGGTGTTACATTCTCTTCCCATTTATTTATTCATTGTCCTATGTGCATTATATATGCATATATATTCAATAATATTATTCAAAAATATGAGGGTACTCTTCCTGTAATACGTCTCCATGCTCCCATTTAGCATCCTTAGGACTGAAAAGGTTTCATTGTACCTTTACCAAGGTGATGGCTTGATTCTAGAGAACCTTGACCTTATTGTCCAAAATTCATACTAGTTGGACCTGAAAGTCTCCCTTAGGCTCCACCTTAACCATACTCCAATCATTTATGTGATTATCATAAAGAACATAATTTTTAAGTGATGAAATATGAAACACATTATGAATATGCATGAATACTAGAAATGTAATCCTATATTCAAACAAACCCACCTTCTCTAAGATCTTGAATGGTTCGCAATTTTTAGCTACCAACTTTTCCAAATCTTCAGATACAGTATTCTACTAGACCCATGAAAAATATCACATCTATCATGTTTTTCAATGCTATCCACTCTTTGATTGCTTTAATATTTTCTAGGTCTACCACTATCCCTTCGTATGAAATGATATGACCCAAATACTAATTTTTTTTTTGATAAAATGAGCACTTACTCAACTTGGTGTACAACTGATGCTCTCTAAGTACCTATAAAACCATCCTCAAGAGTTTTTCATGCTCTTCCTTAGATTTAGAATATACTAGGATGTCATCTAAGAATACAATAACAAACTTGTTCAAATAATTCCAAAAAATTCCATTCATGAGGCACATGAAAATAGTTGACGCATTAGTTAGCCCAAATTGTACAACTATGAAATCACAATGCCCATACCAATTTTTAAATGCCATCTTATTGATGCCCTCTTCCTTAATCCTTACCTAATGATACCCTAATATTAAGTCAATTTTGGAAAACACCTTATCTTCCTTGAGCTGGTCGAACAAGTCATTTATCCTTGGAAAGGTCTATTTATTCTTCACTTTGACTTTGTCTAGTTGCCAAAAATCAATACATATCCTTGATTTACCATCCTTCTTTTTAACAAAGAGAATCAGGCACCCCAAGATGACACACTAGGGTGTATATACCCTTTCTTTAAGAATTCCTCTAGCTGCATCTGTAATTCTTTAATTTCTAGTGTGTTCATCATGTATGGTGTATTGGACATAGGGGAAGCTCCATGTGTCGAGTTTATATAAAATTCATCTCTTTTAGGAGGTAAGCCTGGAATTTTGGCAAACACATATTCAAATTCTTTAAGTACCAGGTGGTCCTCAAGGATTGATTCCTAATGCTCAACTACCTCCCCCATGTGGGATGCATAAATTTGCAACCCCTTTCTAAAATTTCTCTTTAGTTGCACTGATGATATTTCTATAATATATATTTTTCTTGGAATTACTTATACTTTTCTTTGCTTCTCTTCGTCATTAAGGAAATCAAATGTTTTATTATAATAATTCAATATTGGATGATGTCTCTCCAATTGGTCTATGCTAATTAGGAAATCATATGATCCCATTGGTATTATATTTAAATATGTATTTGTATCTAACCCATTCATATTTATGGGACATTCTTTTACAACTTCAATTATTCTCCTTTTATCTCATGTAGCTAACTAAACTAACCAAGCTTTGTGAAGCTTTATTTTCTTTAAGTTAATTTTTTCAACCTACTTAGGATTAGTATAAATATGACTAGGTGTGAAGTCAACGAGAATAGCAATGTGTTAATTATTTAACTTACTTTACACTTCAATTATATGTGTCTGATCCTCAACCTTCTTGCTATCCAATTCCACATAGATCTTGGGAATGCTTCAACCCATGTCCTCCACTGTATCAAGTCCTTGAATTTGGTGTACAATCCTCATTTTTCCTTCGTTGTGAGGGATGGCCCTATACAGGTGCTCTCCTCCATAACCCTAACACTTGATGTGCTAAAATCTTGGCCTCTTACTCAAGAAATTGTCCTCATTTTATTCAATATGGGTTGGATATATTTTATTTTTTCGGCTAATTATTCTTGAAGAATCAGGGTTTTAACCCCCTTATCATTTTCTCCATCTTACTTCTCATCTTATCATCCCAAGTCCTTAGGTAGGCCAATTTCTTTTCTACTCATAGAGGTATTATGCATTGCTCATGGCTTCATCTAATGTCCTCATTCCATTAAAATTAATTTTTTCACCATAGAATGGACCCACTCACATATCTATTTATCCTCTTTTTGTCCCTAATAAAATCAACATAGCTTAACAATTCAATGAATTTTTTATCATAATATTCCATAGTCATATTTCACAACTTGAGCTCAAAAAAGTCATGTATTTTTCTTTCGTAATAATTTTCAAATAGGTATTTCCTTTGGAAGTAATTTCTAAATTTCCTCCACAAGTTTTTTCTTTCATCCAAATGTTTTATAGTTTGAGTTTTTCCCACGACGAGTCCTCCTTTCCCTTCAAGTGATATATGAAAATTCATGCCTCTAAATTTGAGGAGTAATCATGTACTTAAAGGTACTTCTTTGTTTCTAATAGTCATGCTTCAACCTCCTCTCCTTTCCTATGTTCCACATTAAATGTGGGAGGTTTAATTTTCCTGAGTTCTCCTTAAAGACTATTCAATTCAATTTTCCTCCCTGGTTTCCTTAATGGTAATATGCTTAGACTACTTCTTGACTTTGATGAAACATATGCTCTCGTAGTAGAGCTTCTTGATGCATGATTTTGCATCCCAACTCCACTCCTAGAGTGCCTTAAATCTACAACATCTTTCCCCCTGGATCATTAAACATGCTCATTTTCTTGCTTAGAATTATATCTCTGGTCCATCCTCATCTATAATTTAATTATTCTCTATAGAAACCAAGTATTAATTTTTTGTTTTTCTCTTATTAGCCTCTCATTATCAGCTTTGTAGTTGAGCACTTCCATTTTTAGGCTCCTCATGGTTTCCTCTAGATCTCCTTCATTTAACCTACCCATTCCATTCCCATTTGCCTATGTTCCAATATTACCCATGCTAACATTCACGGATTTGACCTCCTCTTCCTCGATGTAGTACCCCTGGGCACCTCCCATTCTCTTGGTCCTGATGTTTCTCTTGCCTTATAGGCCACATATAACCTTCCTTCAAAATATTCAGAAAATTCCTACCTCAATCTAAAATTATGGGTTGATATGAATGTTCCCCTTCTCAATACCTTTTTATTGACTATCTGGTTACCCAAATGTTATTACCAAGTTTGAAGTTGTGGCCTATGAAAGTTTTGGCTTCTTTACCCTGTTAGAGCCTAGATCGACCTTAGGCTGAAGAGAGGAAATCCTAGGATAACCATAAACCACGCTTAACCTGGTAGCTAGCCCTACCATGTTGGGAGAGGGCTCTCTCTTTATCAATCTCGGTGGAGATGACTGAATTGAATATAGATTTTAGGCTAGGTATAGTATCTTTAGGGTTTTTGGTTGATTTTTGATGGTTGGTTGCTGGATCCAATGGAGCAAGCAGCTTGAGTCCAGGAAATCATATCAGGGATGCAAACATGTTTTGTGGGGCGAGGTAAACAAGGGTTTATGTACTAGAAATGAGATTATATGGTAGATTTAATATTTTTGAGGAGTTGAGGAGGGCATGTAGAAACCATGAATCCTCTTCAAACTATTGAAAACATAGAAAACCAAATGCATTCTGATGACAAAGCACTGTAACTTAGTGTATTTTGCCTATTCACCTTGATTCATTTAGTTTAGAAGATAAAGAGAGATTTGGATACATATAAAACATAAGAAAAACACATTACAAAGAAGAAACAATACATAAACTCAATGTCACAAGAATCCTACAAAAATAGTTATAAAACCTGGTTTTATTCCTTGCCAAACCGTTGATACAAGTATACAATGAGTGCACCACGTCCGAAAGAGTCCAACCTTTTCCAATGAGTGAAAAAACACATCATATAGACATCAAAACCATCTAAGATATCCATCAGGGGTCGAATCCAAGAGTTAAGGAGCTGTTTCAACAACATCTAAACTAGGAACAAGAAAATAGGCAGTGGAATAGCTTGCCTCTAAAACTAGGAAACTGATACATTCAGTTTAAAATCACCTTTGCTTTGATGTATCTACCCCATCAAGTGTTTTACATCAACATTTACATCATGTTACTTCATTTACCATGCAAAATTCACCAAGACAAGAAGAAGAAGTCAACTACTAAAGAAACTAGGTGAAATTTGACTTTTAGGCAAAATTGACAAAAAATTGCTTGATGCGCAGTGCCCTGAGCCTGATGCATAGTGCCGCTTCAAGGCTACTTTTGGAGGCCTTCCACTCATCCAAATCAGGCCTAATATCACTTGTTAGAAAGCTCTACCTGTCTAGTTTCTGAACACTTTGAATTTGCAGATTTGGAGGTCATTTGCCCCCTCAAAAGTGGATTCTCCCAAGACTGGTTCCTGTGTGTCCAAAAAGTGGCAGAGAGGGCACTTTTTGAATGTTGTTTGCCCTTTTGGTGGCCAAGATCTCCTCCAAATTTGATGAAATTTTCTGGGTTTGGTTTTTTTCATGTTGAATCCAAAAATACAAACCATTTGGCAAAATATTGACCCAATCCAATGTGCAACGCTAGTGGCACTACGCATCCACCGGAATTTCCTGTGTTGCCTAATTCAAAAAATCAAAATTTACAAAAATTTTCCAAAATCTACCTATTTTTGGCTCAAATTTACTTCATTGGTTACTTTTTGGGCAAGTGTAACATCAGCCAAGATCTCAAGTTTGTCACCCCTCTTTTTGCTTCTTAAGGCCCTCCTTAATCTTGCCTTAAAGTGCTTAATTCTCATATTACCTATCCTATTCTGGGTCAAGTAATGGTAGGCCATATGCCTAAGCATCTTTTTGTCTCTGTTGGATTTCTTTAGAAGACCCTCAAGGTGGATATTTACCCTCTCAAGCCATATTTCTCTCTCATTAACAAGTTGTTCAACTGGAGTAAAGGGAACCGAATGCTTCTATACCATTTCACAAAAATCAAAACATGACTGATGTCTGAAGCGTGAGGTGGTTAATGGGCAAGCAAGTAGTTCACTCATACTGATGGGCTCCTCCTTGATAATCTTGCCACCTTTTTGAGGCTTCCTCTGCTGCAAAATCCTTTCCCTAGGGCTGTCACTAAGGGTGTCCTCCTCAAAATCAAGCTCCCTGTCCCTCTCCATGCTTGTCTCTTTGGGATGGTTTGATGAATGATGGATAATTAGGTGAAGAAAATATGAGTATGAAGATATTTTATAAATGGAACAATAGTAATGAGATGAGGTAGGGGAATGAAGGGAAGGATTTGGGGAGCTAGGGTTTTGATGTATGAGGGACTTAGGGTTTGATAAAGGGGATTAGTTTCTTATGGAAAATAGGGAAAGGGAAAATAGAATCAAGGGGTAGTTTTAGTGCAATGAAGTTGGGAAAAGGGACAAGGGATTGTGGTTTTTCCATGATGTGAAATAGAGTATAGAGGCAAGCTAGGGTTTGACCTTTAGGAAGAAAAAATCATGAACCAAACATGAAAAACCCTATTTAAGCTTGGGATGTATTGATACTTACTTATTAGAAGGTGAATGCAGCAAAATAATTGATGGAGGATGAATTTAAGTGAATTAGAACCTTGGCAGCTCAATGCACAGCGTGGTACACCCAATGCACAACGCTAGTGTATTTTTCTAGAGGAATTTTGGCTCTGATGCATAGTGCCAGCCTCCCAATGTGTAATGTCATTGTTCCTATGCATAGCACCAACTTCAAGGCACGTTTTGACTTCCTTCTCGATATCTAAATTGGGTTTGTGATAGCTCATTGGAAATATTATCAAGTCTGCTTTCTAGAACATCTTGAATTTTTCAATTTTGAGTTCATTTGCCCTGTAAAATGTCAAATCTCCCAAGACTGGTAAAAATGTGCAGAATGAGGTTGCCTAAATGCAAAGTGTTTTTACAGTCAATGTTTGAAGGTCTTCCTCAACTCCAAATTGAGCTCATGATAGCTCATTGGAAATATCTCTATGTCTAGATATCATTTAAATCATCAAGAAAGTCATTTGAACATCCCAGCGACGTGAACTATTGATTTTCCCAATGTCACTCCAGAAGTGCATCAATCCTCCTGAGGCCAATGATGTTTTTGACATTTCTCCCAAACCATGAAACCTGTGTAAAAAATGAAAGAGGTTTTTCTGCTAGGGTCAATTATAGACAAAAACCTCTCTCACTTTTTTCAAATTCATCTTTTCTTACTCAGAAACATAGTTTGAAGAAAACCTATCATGATATGTGGAATAGGGGATTTGTATAAATGAAGGGAAATGAAGGGGATGAGGGGCTTATAAATTATTGAGAAATTTATTTTTTTTGGAAGTAGTGAGGGATTTTAGGAAGTAGGGGAAAGTGTAATTTCAAAGATTGAGTTTAGGGAAGGGGTCCAAAAGGGCAAAACACGGGCCTAACCTAGAAAATTGTCAAATTGTAGCAATAAGGTAGGGTTTGTGGGAAAATGATGAATTTGAGGGATATCAGTGATGGGAATTGTTTAAGAAGGTATATTAGGGATAGGGGAAGGTGTATGAACATCAGGACACAAGTTTTGTTGATCATTTGTCCATCCAAGAAAAATTACCTTCAAAACCCTAGGAGAGGGAAATGAGGCTTACCCAAGTACAACTGAAGCACGAACAAGGTGTAAAATGACCCATTGGAACCTGAAATGATGATGAAAACTATTTCAATGATGGTACACTAAGTTGAATGGTGACATGGACCAATACATGGAAGACTTTGGAAGGAGTGAAAACAACCCTATACCTAATACCTAGTAACCAAATTTTACTTGAAGACTCACTGAAATGACAAAATTTGACTTTGACACCCTGAGACCACTTTGTAAGAGCATATTTGATCATTGATGGAAGGCTTCAAATGTTGACACTAAAATTGGCTCCATTGGGGATGGTAGCTCCTTAGAGGTGCCAAGAACACCGTAGACCAATTAGCCTTATCCATTAGGCAAGGAGTCAAAAACTCTAACTGAAATGCTTGACTGAATACTGATAACTCAAATAGAAAAACTGACTCTTACACAACTATAAATTGACTCAATACTAAAACATAACTGACAGACTGGAAACTATACTCAAAATGGAGCTTATTCAATAAAATATACTCTAATTGTTCCATTCATCACCTGATCATGTGAAATGAAACAACCAATGCAACCAAGTAAGCATTCTAGCTGTTGTTTGAATTTCTTTGCAAGTGCTTTCTTATGAACAACAAGAGAGAACTACTAAAACACAACTTCCATGAAAACTTGTAAACAGATCCATTGAATAATATGGATTCTCTATCCGACTCCAAAACTACTGCATAAGGATCTTGAAATTCATGTGCAATGGGACTTAGCTCATCCAATGGATTACTTTTCTCTTCCTCATACCATGAATGCAAACTTTCATCTAAGCTTTGTGACGAGACTCCTGCTGAAAACGACAAAGAAACCAGTGAGCGGATCAAGTTTGTATCAATACTTATTTCAATATCATAGTTAGCTAGTGGAGAAGGACTTTGACTGCAGACATCATCCAACACATCAGCTATTGGATCGTGAAAAACTTGAAAAGACTATTGCAACCCATTTTCGATTGGTTCTGATGAGATGGCATGATTTTCTATAGGCTACTCATCCTTTATTGAAGATATACTATGCACATTTCCCTTCAAAAATTGAAATGATTCGAAACAAAATGGTACAGAATCATCTTGCATCATTTGATCATATGTTCTAGCTTCCAAGTCTTCATTTGCAATTTGACAATCATCTACAACATGACAATCAATGGCATTCAGTGGTTGCAAATCTAGATATGAGAAGTCTTGAACAAGGATCTCATTGCTCTCTAGATGGTCCAGATTAAAACTTATCGATGATTGATTTCTGATTGAATGAAAGTTGTCTTTGATGATCTGAAACAAAGAAAAACAAAAAGGCAAAGATCCTTCACTTACTTCAAAATTTGTTGCACTTTCCTCCTCACTTCCATAGCTGATATGCATCGACTGATCACTGTATTCGAGCAACTTAAAATGGACTTCCTCCTTCCACAAACCAACTGTTGATTTATCTACAAAACTAGCTTCTGTTTGGTGGACATAATCATCATCATACTAATCAAACTAAGGCAAACCATCAGCAAAAAACACATCATCAAGCATACATGTCATATCAACAGATCTCTCTTCTCCAAGATGATCTATAAAACAATCATTATCAAGTCTATGACAACTGGGATAATAAAGAAAATGTTTTCGATCAGCAACTTGTTCTTCTTCAATCTGTGAGCCATGGTCTTGAACATCATACTCATTCCTTGTGGTGATCTTTTGCATCATCTCTTCCACTGCACTTACCAAAATGTTGAGCTTTACCTCTAAATATGTCGATTCCTCTGGATCTATGTTCTTCATCTCTTCTTCCTTCAACTTTGCCCTTCTAATCAACAAATTAGCCTCTACATCTACTGCACTGTTTTGCATCACTTCGAGTGTTGCAAGGTTCCTTTCTCTGAACTAAAACTACATTTCCGGATCAAAGGAATCTGGGTAGTGCAAGAGAGTAGATCCAAGAGGAGGTCTTATATTAACCGGCATCAAAAAATAGACTTGGTTAAACCTGGAAAAAAACTATTGTACTGTCTCCCTTGGCAATCTTTTCAGCTGGTTATAATCTTCTATAATCAAGAAAGGGTTTTGTCTGACCACCCACTTGTCAAGGAAAACTTTGACGAACTACTGGAAATCTGAGATGCTTGCATCAGGTAGGGTTTTGAACCAACTCTTGACTTTGCCTTGCAAAGAAAGAGAAAAAAGCCTAATACTGAAATCCTCTTCATCAACTTCAAAAAGGTCAAGAAAAGACTTAAAATTCGTTACATGTCTCTCAGCAGTGATGTTGTCACATTCATCATCAAATCTTGGTAGATATAGGTAATGATTTTTAGGGAAAGCATGGGATATGGGAGGTAAAATCAGAGGGTTGTATTTATCTGGAATTTTACAAGGTATAGGAATATGTACAGAAGGTTTAGAATCAGTCTTTGCCTCTTGAGGCTCATCAGTTTGAAGATGATCATCATAAAATTTAGAAGAGGGGTCTTGATCAAGATCAAAGGCATGCACATATTTTGTATCCACAATCTTCAAAGGGAAAGAATCAAATGCAGGTCTAGGATCTTTCCTCGAACACAATATACTTTGTAAAGCCTTCTTGACATTCTCGGGAAAAGAGAAGAAATAATTTATAATGAAGAACATAATGTCTTGGATGAAATTCCAACTTGAATACCTGATATTTCCATATTGTCCTTTCATGTTTCTGCTGGTCAGGTTCATTCTCAAGTGGAGTCCTTGGATCTAATCTCGACATTGGTTTAGAGTCACCAGGTGAATGATTTTAGCTTTCCTATGTCTGATCATTGTCCACCATCAACAATCAGATCTAAACTTGATACAATTTGCTGAGGAACATAGAACTACATTCCCAGTGGAGTCGCCACTATGTTAGGGCCTGGATCTACCTTAGGCTGAAGGGAAGCAATCCTAGGATAACCACAAACCATGCTTAACCTAGTAGCGAGCCCTACCAAGTCGGGAGAGGGCTCTCTCCTTGTCAATGTCAGTGGATATGACTGAATTGAATATAGATTTTAGGCTAGGTATAGTAGCTTTAGGGTTTTTGGCTAACTTTGATGGTTGGTTGCTGGATCCAATGGAGCAGGCAGCTTGAGTCTGGGAAATCAAATTAGGGATGCAGACATGTTTTGTGGGGTGAGGTAGACAAGGGTTTATGTACTAGAAATGAGATGAGATGGTAGATTTAAGACTGTTGAGGAGTTGAGGAGGGCATGCAAAAACCATGAATCCTCTTCAAACTGTTGAAAACATAGAAAACCAAATGCATTCCCAAGACAAAGCACTGTAACTTAGTGTATTTTGCTATTCACCTTGATTCATTTAGTTTAGAAGAGAAAGAGAGATTTGGATACATATAAAACATAATAAAAACTCATTACAAAGAAGAAATAATACATAAACTCAATGTCACAAGAATCCCACAAAAATAGCTGTAAAACTTGCTTTTATTCCTTGCCAAACTACTGATACAAGTATACAATGAGTACACCACTTCCAAAAGAGTCAAACCTTTTCCAATGAGTGAAAAAACACATCATATAGACATCAAAACCATCTGAGCTATCCATCAGGGGTTGAATCCAAGAGTTAAGGAGTTGTTTCAACAACATCCAAACTAGGAACAAGAAAATAGGTAGTGGAACAGCTTGCCTCTAAAACTAAGGAAACTGAGACATTTAGTTTAAAATCACCTTTGCTTTGATGTATCTACCCCATAAAGTGTTTTACATCAACATTTACATCATTTACCATGCAAAATTTACCAAGACAAGAAGAAGAAGTCAACTGCTAAAGAAACTAGGTGAAATTTGACTTTTAGGCAAAATTGACAAAAAATTGCCTGACGTGCAGCGCCCTGAGCCTAATGCACAATGCCACTTCAAAGCTGCTTTTGGAGGCCTTCCACTCATCCAAATCAGGCCCAAGATATCTTTTTGCAAATCTCTGCCTGTCTGGTTTCTGGAACACTTTGAATTTACTGATTTGGAGGTCATTGCCCCCTCAAAAGTGGATTCTCCCAAGACTGGTTCCTATGTGTCCAAAACGTGGCAGAGATGGCACTTTTTGAATGTTTTTTGCCCTTTTGGTGGCTAAGATTTCCTCCAAATTTTATGAAATTTTATGGATTTGGTTTTTTTCATGCTGAATCCAAAACTACAAGCCATTTGGAGAAAGATTGAGCCAATCCAATGCACAGTGCCAGTGGCGCTACTCATCCACCGGAATTCCTATGTTGCCTAATTCAAAAAATCAAAATTTACAAAATTTTCCAAAATCTGCCCAGTTTTGGCTCAAATGTACTTCATTGGTTACTTTTTTGGGCAAGTGTAACATCAACCAAGATCTCAATTTTGTCACCCCTCTTTCTACTTCTTAAGGCCCTCCTTAATCTTGCCTTAAGGTGCTTAATTCTCATGTTACCTATCCTATTCTGGGTCAAGTAATGGTAGGCCATATGCCTAAGAATCTTTTTGTCTCTATTGGATTTCTTTAGAAGACCCTCAAGATGGATATTTACCCTCTCAATCCATATTTCTCTCTCATTAACCACTTCTTGTTCAACTGGAGTCAAGGGAATCAGATGCTTCTCTACCATTTCACAACAATCAAAACATGATTGATGTCTGATGTGTGAGGTGGTTAATGGGCAAGTAAGTAGTTCACTCATATTGATGGGTTCCTCCTTGAAACCTTTGTGAGGCTTCTGCTGTTGCAAAATCCTTTCCCTAGAGTTGTCACTAAGGGTGTCCTCCTCAAAATCAGGCTCCCTATCCCTCTCCATGTTTGTCTCTTTGGGATGGTTTTATGAATGATGGATAATTAGGTGAAGAAAAGATGAGTATGAAGATATTTTATAAATGGAACCATAGTAATGAGATGAGGTAGGGGAATGAAGGGAAGGATTTAGGGAGCTAGGGTTTTGATGTATGAGGGACTTAGGGTTTGATAAAGGGGATTAGTTTCTTAGGGAAAATACGGAAAGGGAAAATAGAATCAAGGGGTAGTTTTAGTGCAATGAAGTTGGGAAAAGGGACAAGGGATTGTGGTTTTGCAATGACATGAAATAGAGTATAGAGGCAAGCTAGGTTTTGACCTTTAGGAAGCAAAAATAATGAACCACAAGCTTCCTATAAACAGTAGCTTCCACTACTTCCCCTGAAGTAGCATCCTCCTTCCAGTTACTAGCCAGAGGAGTGTCCATGGGTTTACTGCTCTCCATGCGAAATCTCTTTAGTATCTTGTTGGCATACTTTCCTAGAGATACAAATTACTCCCCATTTCCTTGCCATGCCTCCATGCCAAGAAAGTAATGCATGAGCCCCATGTCCTTCATCTCAAGCTCTCTTGCAAGGCTCTCCTTGCAAGATTTGATGAACTTGTCATCACCTGTCAGTATAATATCATCTACATAAAGTACAATGATCAACAGCTTACCTTCCACCACTATGTGATACATGTTCCCATCCGCTTCACTCTTTGTGAAGCCCAACCGAGTGAAGTATCTATCTATCCTCTTGTACCAAGCACAAGGTGCTTGCTTTGGCCCATACAACACTCTATTGAGTTGGCACGCATGTGACTCATGATCTAAGGTTTCAAAACCTTTGGGCTACTCTATGTATACCTCTTCCTCAATCATGCTATTGAGGAAGTCAATCTTCACATCCATCTGATGGATATTCCAACCCATCTATGCTGATAGTGCCAAAATAGATCTAATTTATGAGTACCTTGCAACAAGAGAAAAGGTCTCATCATAGTCAATCCCCTCTACCTGTGAAAAGCCACGGGCCACAAATCTAGCCTTATGCTTCTCCACACTACCATTTTCATCTTGCTTTACCTTGTAAAGCCAATAGGAGCTCACAACTGACCTCTCCTCCAGTCTTGGGACCACATCCCAAACATTGTTTTGAACTATGGAATCAAATGCCTCCACCATCACATCAACTCAAACTAGTTGTTGCACTGCTTCCTGAAAGGAAGATGGCTCCATTACAACACATGTGCCCATAAGTGCTATGTATCCATTGTAACTCTCTAGTGACCTCCTCTGTTTGTCTAAGAAGAGGGTGCTCCCACATTCTCCCATGCATCATCCAACAATCTGTCAGCCTCTCTTGTGTGCTTTCTTCCCTTTATGGAAGAATATGCTTGAGTCGATGTCTCCACTCTTTAAACCTCTACATGTGGCTACTCCACATCAATATGAGGCCCCTCAACCTTAGGAGCTAAAAGCTCCTCATCGGCATGTAGCTCAAGTTCCCTCTCAAGGGATACTCACATGGCCTTCTCCTCATCGAACCCGATATCCCTGCGAATCACTGTCATCTGACTGGTCGTCATGTACACCCGATAGTTGTGGGGTGTATCATTGTACCCCAAAAAGATCCCCAAATTTTCTATTGGCTCAATATTCTTCCGTGCATCTTTGATCAGATGGAAATAAACCGATGACTTAAAAATCCTGAAGTGACCAACATCTGGACTCTTATCAAAATAAGCCTCCTTTGGTGTCTTCATCTCAAGTATCTGATGTGGGCTACGGTTTTGAACATAAAACCACTGTGTTGCTTGCTTCAACCCACAAGTGTAGTGGTAGTCCCTAATCATGCAACATTGCCCTTTCTTCCCATACTATGCTCTTGTTCTTCCTCTTGACAACCCCATTCTATTGAGGGTTATGGGGTGCCATCAACTCTTGTTTAATCCCTTCCACTGCACAAAATTCTTAAACTCATTGGAGACATACTCACCACCGTTATCACTTTGTAGAGATTTAGCATTCTTACCAGACTCTTTCTCTACCAAGTCTTTGAACTCAAAACTTTGTGAAAGTTTGATCCTTTTTCTACATAGAAAATATCCAAAATTTATGAGAATAGTCATCAACAAATATAACATAATACTTGTGTTTGGCCATATATGTTGTCGAGAATGGTCCACACACATCTGAATGAAATCTCTCTAAAATAGACTTTTCTCAACTGTCTCTGTCTCCAAAAGAGGACTTGGTGTATTTTCCCAAAGTACAACCCTTGCATATATAAACTTGCTCAAGCATACCTTTGGGAAGACCGATAGAGATTTGTTGCAATACCTTTAAAGCCCCATGATTCAAGTGGACTAATCGCTTGTGACACAACTCACCAGCATCTCGGCTCAACATCGTTTCCACTTTTGAACTCAAAGCAACACAATCCTCTACCTCTATCTTATAAAGATTCTGAACTCAAATCCCTATATTCCTTACATGACCCATGGCTTTGTGTCAAAGGAATGCCTTTCCTTTAGAAAAGATCACATCATATCCTCTATCCTCAATAATGGCAATGGATACCAAGTTTTTCATCAGTCCGGGTACATGCATAACATTCTTTAAGATGAGCGGAGCTGCATGATCCCTCTGAAAAGTAATAGTGCCTACACCAGTGACACTATACTTATCGCCATCACCCATCTCGATATTCATCTTGAGATATTTCTCCTCCAGTTCACTAAATAAATCTTTGTCACTGGTCATGTGGAAATAAGTTCCAATGTCTAAGTACTAGACACTTCCCATCATTGAAGACACCATGCATGCAATGAGGGAAAATTCCAATTCAAATTGGGAGGCCAAAGCCTCACTTGTCGCTCCTCCTTAGGACTTATCCTTGGACTTCTTCAATGGACAATTTGTAGCAAAGTGACCCATCTTGTGACAATGAAATAATTTAACTTTCTTCATGTCATTCTTCTTACCTCCATGATAAGAATCTGATTTGGTGTTATGAAACCAGTAGAGCTTTGGATTCTAGGGTTTCGCTGCTCCAATTAGGTGATCATGGCATTTTCACTATAACTTTTTTTTCTGTGGCATTTTAGAAGCTAAATAAAAAACCCATTTGAGAAGAAATCGCACTGAACCTTGGGTTTGAATTTCAGAGCTTTTCGCACTATATTTGTGAAGATATGATTTGAGGAAGTTGGTCTTTTTGTAGACTCCTGAATTACATTCCAAACAGGTGACCTAGGGAAAATCGTCATAACTTTCTCTATGAGCATCGGATTGAAATTTCATAAGAAGGTACAGAAAGAGGATAAACTTTAGTTTCTTGTATATATTTGCAGAGAAAAAGGTCAAAACAGTGACTCATGGCACATTGTACAAGTTTGCTCTACTGAACTTGTCTATAATCAGGTCACTGTGGGAGATTTGGCATAACTCTTCCTTGGAGAATCCAATTTGGATCAGACTATTGGCATTGGAAATAGAACATAGAGGGATATTGTAGGTCACAATTTTAGAACTGGATGATATGAAATTACAGAGACACATCAAAGGCAATATCAAGCTCTTACAAAGTGAAAAAATGTGTGTAGATTTTTTAAAATTTTTTCTTAAGCTTGGTTTGAAAAATTATTTTGAAGAATTCAAATGGCATAGTAGGGCATTATTATTGGTAACTGATGCCCTGAGGAAAGAAAAATCAAACACCTAGTAAGCAACCTGAAAGCACTAGCATGACTCATGAAAAAGAGGAAGAAATGCTACATGATATATCAAAATTACAAGACCAAGTGCAACAAATGTCGCTCTCACAAAAGCTAATAGAAGCTAAGGTAAATGGCATGGAATCTAAGAGAAATGGCATGGAATATAATATAAATGACGTGGAAGCTAAGATGAATGGCATGGAAGCTAAGATGGACGATTTGAAGATAGATTTGAAGATAGGCATGGAAGATTTGAAGATAGATTTGACAAAGTTTCTACAAGAAATGCTTACTAATGGTGAAAGGGCAGTAAAGGAAACCCATGATGAGAACAAAAGAAACGTTAATAATGATTTCATAGACTCTAATGTTGGACCGAAGACCCACCATATTCCAAAAATCGATATGAGGAAGTTTGATGGAAAGGATCCCGCAACATGGATATTACAAATGGAGCAATTTTTCGATCTCAATATTGCAACTTTATATTTGGAACCAAATTAGTTTTTATGGTATCAATGGCTTTGCTCTCGTAAACAAATTATCACTTGGGCAATTTTTACGGAAGAATTGACAGCACATTATGTGGATACAAAAAGCAACACTTTTTTTAGCCAATTGACAAGTCTCAAACAAAAGGGTTCAATAATGGAGCACATTGAGGAGTTCCAAAAATTGAACATAAGGGTAAAAAATATTCCAGAGGAGCATAGGATTGATGTGTTCATAGGGTCTTTAAAGGATAATAGCCAACATGATGTTCGCCTTT
>APFE030452524.1:0-16693 GCA_000404065.3 Pinus taeda | reverse complement strand
AGAATTTTAAATCCTGAACCCTAAAGCCTAATCATTTTATAACATTTTAACAAGCGTTTCGTAACTTTTTTTTTATGTTCTTATTAAAATAATTTATCAAAATGTTATAAATCCCAAAACCTAAACCATAAATCCTATCCCTAAACACAAAGAAGTTTATAACATTTTAATAAGCGTTTTGTAACTTTTATTGAAGTGTTTATTAAAATAATTTACCAAAGTGTTATAAACCCTAAAACCCAAACTCTCAACCCTAAAACCTAAGCATTTTATGATCTATCAAAAATAATTTTGTAACATTTATTTAAGTGTTTATTAAAAGAGTTTACTAAGGTTTTATAAAACCTAACACTTAAACCCTTAAACCTAAACCCTAATAATTTAGTAACATTTAAAAAAAAAATTGTAACCTTTTTTAAGTGTTGATTAAAAGCTTTTAATAAAGTTTTATAAAACCTAAACCCAAACCATAATTCCTAAACCATAGAACCTAAACCTTAAACCTTAAACCGCATAAACTAAACCCTAAACTGTAGACATTTTATAACATTTTTAAAAGCATTTTTTAATTTTATTTAAGTGTTTATTAAAAGAGTTTACTAAATTGTTATAGAACTTAAACCATAAAAGCTAAAAGCTAAACCCCAAAACCTAAACGCTAAACCTTAAACCCCAATCCCTAAACCCTAAACCATAAACCCTAAGAGTTTTATGATGGTTTAAGAAGAATTTTGTAACTTTTATTTAAGTCTTTATTAAAAAAATTTACTATAGTGTTATAAAACATAAAACCTAAACACAAAACCCTAGACCCTGAAAACAAAATCATAAAGCCTAAACCCCAAAACCCAAACCCTAAACCTAAACCCCAAACCCCAAACCCTAAACCCTAAACCCTAACCATTTTATAACATTTTAAAAATTGTTTTGTAACTTATATGTAAGTGTTTATTCAAAGCATTTACCAAAATGTTGTAGACCATAAAGACTAAAAACACAAAAACCTAAACCTTAAACCGTAAACCGTAAACCGTAAACCGTAAACCCTAAATCCCAAACCCTAAACCCTCAACCCTAATCATTTTATAGCATTTTGAAACATATTTTGAAACTTTTAATTAAGTGTTTATTAAAAGCATTTACTAAAGTCTTATAAACCCTAAACCCTATACCCCAAACCGTGAACATTAAACCCTAAACCCTAAGCATTTTATAACATTTTAAGATGCATTTTGTAAATTTTATTTATGTGTTTACTAAAAGAATTTACTAGAGTGTTATAAATGCTCAACCCTAAACTATTAACCCAAAACCCTAAAACCTAAACCCTAAGCATTTTATAACATCTTAAAAAAATTTGTAACATTTATTTAAGTGTTTATTAAGAGGATTTACTAAAGTGTTATAAGCCCTAGACTCTTTACCCTAAACCCTAAGCAATTTATAACATTTTAAAAAGTTTTTTTTTTAACTTTTATTTAAGTGTTTATTATAAAAATTTACTAAAGTCTTATAAACCCTAAACCCTAAGAATTTTATAGCATTGAAAAAAGAATTTTGTAACTTTTACTTAAGTTTTTATCAAAATAATCTACTAAGGCGTTATAAACCGTAAACCATAAAACCTAAACCTTTAACTATAAACCCTAAATCATAAAACATAAACCATAAACACTAAACCCTAAGCCTTTTATAACATTTGAAAAAGCATTTTGTAACTTTTATTTAATTGCTTATTGAAAAAATTTACTAAAGTGTTATAAACCCTAAACCCTAAACCCTAAAACCCAAACCCTAAACCTTATACCTTATACCCAAAAACCTAAACCCTAAGCATTTGATAACATTTTAAAAAGTGTTTTGTAACATTTTTTATGTGTTTATTAAAAGAATTTACTAAAGTGTTATAAACTTTAAACACTAAACCCTAAAACGTAAACCCTAAAACTTAAACCCTAATTAATGTATAATATTTTAAAGAGTGTTTTGTAATTTTTATTTAAGTTCTTATTAAAATAATTTACTAAACTTCTATAAATCCTAAATCCTAAACCCTAAACCCCAAACCCTAATCCCTAAACAATAAACCTCAAGAATGTTATGACTATCTATAATAAGGGAAGACCACACTTGGGTATGTGAATGTAGGAGGAGAAAATTGTGGTACATGAGATACCCCGACCTTTTTTTCCACCCTTCTTCATAAACCTATTTCCTTTTATTTATTTTTCTTCATAACTCCTAAAGGCTCAATGGGACGAATGCATTACGTGTAATATGTAGTAGTGGATAGCCCCTTAATGTGGGGTGGTTCATCCCTACACCCTAACACCTAAACCCCAAACCATAAAACCTAAACCCGAAACAATAAACTCTAAACCCCAAATCTTAAACACTAAACCCTAAGCATTCTATAACATTTTAAAAAGTGTTTTGTAACTAAGTGTTTATTAAAACAATCACTAAGGTGTTATAAACCAGAAACCATGAACCCTAAAGCCCAAACCCTAAACTGTAAATCGAAAATATTAAAGCTTAAACCCTAAGCATTTTATAAAGTGTTATAAACCCTAAACTGTAAACCCTAATCCCTAAAGCCTAAACCGCAATCACTTAACCCTAAACCCTAGACCCTAAACCCAAAAAGCATACACATTTTCTAACAATTTTAAAAATTTTATGCAACTTTCATTTAAGTGTTTACTAAAAACATTTACTAAAGTTTTATCAACCCTAAACTATTAAATCTAAACCATAAACCCCTAGCCCTAAACCTTAAATTGTAAATCCTAAAACCTAAGTATTTTATAACATTCTAAAATGTGTTTTGTAACATTTATTTAAATGTTTATTAAAATAATTTAGTAAAGTGTTATAATCCCTAATCCCAAAACTCTAAACCTTAAACCCTAGACTTAAAGCCCTAAACCCTAAAACCTAAAACCTAAACCAAAAACGCTAAACCCTAAGCCTTTTAAAACATTTCAAAAAGGTTTCAAATTAGTAACAAGAGCCAATCAGATAATAAGGGAAATTAAATTACCGATGAAGGATAAAGATGAGGTGAAAGAAGTGATGGAAGTCATAGAAGGATTCAAAGAGAAAAGTGAGTTTCTCCACTAAAATAATTTTCCAACCTTTTATAATGATGATGGGAACTTACATCCCAAACATTTCTTCATGAAACTCCTCGTGGAAATTAAGGAAAGTCACAAAGGTTTCAAAGAGAAGGACCACTCCCTTAAAGGGAAATAGATTATGAAATTATATAATGATCATTATGAATTCCTTTTCTTTCTCGCAAACATCTTTAAGGAGTGGGGAAAAATTAATTATGAATACATTGCTAGCCCAGAGGTGACCATCATAGAGGCTTCTTCATGTGACATGCCATATGATAGAGAGTGGAGGACTATAATGGATCTGCATGAATCGGTTATCACCACGGAAATCACATGAACATCCTAAGAGGTCTCAGCAAAAGCAAGTTCTAGTGTAAGCACATTGCAACACCAGATGAGACATCATGAATCAGCACTAGCATTAGCACTTGCCATAGTACCAACATCGACATCATCGACAACACCTAAATCCAAACCCAAATCCTAAACCATAAACCATAAACCCTATTCCTAAACACTAATAATTTTAAATTATTTTAAAATTCCTTTTGTAACTTTTTAAATTGTTTATTAAAAGCATTTAATAAAGTGTTATATCCGTAAACCCTAAACCCTAAGCATTTTATAGAATTTTAACAAGTGTTTTGTAACTTTTATTTAACTTTTTATAAAAATAATTTACTAAAGTGTTATAAACCCTAAACCCTAAGCCCTAAACACTAAACCATAAACCCCAAACAACAAACCCTAAATCTTAAAACCTAAGCATTTTATGATCCATTAAAAATAATTTTGTAACTATTATTTAAGAGTTTATTAAAAAAACTTACTAAGGTGTTATAAAACATAAACCCTAAACAGTACACACTAAACCTCAAACCCTAAACCCTAAACCGTAATCATTTAATAACGTTTTAAAACATTTTTTGTAACATTTTATTTAACTATTTATTAAAACCTCTTAATAAAATTTTATAAACCATAAATTGTAAACTGTAAACCCCAAACCCTAATCCCTAAACCCTAAACCCTCAACCCCACAAACTAAAACCTAAACCGTAGGCATTTTATAACATTTCTAAAAGAGTTTTGTAACTTTTATTTAAGTGTTTATTAAAATAATGTACTAAATTGTTATAAATGTTAAACCATACACCCTAAAACTTAAACCCCAAAACCTCAACCCTCAACCCTAAACCCCAAGCCCTAAACCATAAACCATAAACCCTAAGAATTTATAGTAGTTTAAGAAGAATTTTGTAACTTTTATTTAAGTGTTTATTAAAAAAATTTACAAAAGTGTTATAAAGCCTAAAGCCTAAACCTTAAACACAAAAACATAAACCCTAAACCCCAAAACTTAAACCCTAAACCTTAAAAACCAAACCCCAAACTCCAAGGAGTTCCTTCTGTCGAAAAACAAATTTGAAGTCGTAGCAGAGAAAAATCCACTACAATAGTATCAAATCTAACACCGAGGAATACTTAGGACCACAACCCAAGCCCATACAACACACTTCTACAAGGAAAAGGAAAAACCCATATAAGAGAATGCAAGGCACGACGGATATGGAGATTGAAATACATGATGTAGAGACAATGTTGGAATAAATTGCAATGGAGACATGTTTTGTAGGTAATCATAGAAGATTTGGATGAAATGGAAGTATAGGAGAAAACCCTCTTCGAGATACTAGATTTTCTACATAGCCAAGGATCCATTTCAATTTCTAAGGTGCAAACATATCTTCTTGAACAATCATATATGTAACATAGCCCATTACCAATTAAGCCAAAGGAGTTGGATACTAGGTTGACTCAGCTACTAGTGTGTGATTATGAGAATGGGGTCTAAAAAATATGTATATTCTCTATTCACATTTGGGGGTCAAAATTTATGTTTTCCTAGGGTTTCCATATTCATCTTGTATGTCTTCATAATCATGCCTCGTGGCACCCACATGGTGCCATGTGGAATATTACCACAGGGAATATTTGTTGGCATAATTCCACTCATTCCTAAGTAAATCCAACCTTATGATCTCGAGGGAGGTTCCATCATAGTTAGATTGAGGGGGATACCATCTCGTGTGGTGGTACTTGAGTCTATGTACTTAGTATTGTTGTTTAAATAATCGCTATAATACACCTCCTCAACTAAGACATAGTGACACTACATTGTATCCACTCCTTATGGTTGGATAGTTGATCATCGCTTCAAGGAATATTATTCGAGTGCTTCTTGTACCTTTTAAGAGTTTCTTGCACCACTAAGAATGGATCCCTTGCTACATATCAATATCAAGCTCCACTTGTAATGGAAATTTCTCTAAGATTATCACCAAAGGTTCATTATAGATTTTTGTCATGGCTTCATCAAAATATTATTGTTCATCTTCACATTTATTGTCTACATTTTCCTCGGTTAAGGAATTGAAACACAATGAGATGTCAAAGTAATGTGATGTAGACTTCAAATTTTTCACTGAGATAGGTTGGCATTGACCACTCAATTTATGATATGTATCCTCTCTAGGATGATATAAAATCCATCTACACGTACCACATAGTTGATGTAAGTTACAAAGTCCATGGAAAATAAACTGTTCTTGAAATTCAGCAAAGGTTTCTTCTGTCTTACATATTTTCATAATACGGCTTTGAGATTCTATAAGTGTTATGTTCATATTTTAATATAGAGGAGAATGATATCAAAATACACAATGAAAAAATAAGCCAGATAATATCTTGATACATCATTCATCAATCTATGGTATGTTATTGGTGCATTAGCGAGCTAAAATGCCATTACGAGTATCCGTACAACCACAGTAATGTCTGGAAGCTCATTTTCTATGTATCTTCTTCCTTCACTTGTACCCTAAATTATGCTCAAGCTTAGATATATGGATTTCTTATCGCTTGCAAGTATCCCCATGATATGGAAAAGGGTAAATATTCCTTTTTACTTTTTGTAGAAAGAAGATGCAAGAAACCTACATAGAAATCCAAAAAGCATCCCAATGACATCAATGAAGTGAAAATTACAATATAATAATTATATATTTACAAAGAGTTACAATGCAAATTCAGAAGAATGGCAGCAGTCCTTCTCCACCTTAAGGGGGTAGCCATTGCTACATATTACACATAATGCATTCATCCCATTGAGCCTCGATGAGTTATGAAGAAAAATAAATGAAAAAAACATGTTTATGAAGAAGGGTGGGAAAACAAAGGTTGGGGTATCTCATGTAGCACAATTTTCTCCATCCTACACTCACATAGCCAAGTGTGGTCTTCCCTTATTATAGATACTCATAAAATTGTTAGGGTTTATGGTTTAGGGATTAGGGTTTGGGGTTTAGGGTTTAGGATTGAGGGTTTATAACATTTTAGTAAATTCTTTTAATAAGGACTTAAATAAAAGTTACAAATAGTTTTTAAAATGTTATAAAATTCTTAGGCTTCAGCGTTTAGGGTTTAGGGTTTCTAACGATTTAGTAAATGTTTTTAATATACAATTAAATAAAAGTTACAAAACACTCTTTAAAATGTTAAAAATTAATTAGGGTTTAGGTTTTAGGGATTAGGCTTTAAAGTTTATAACACTTTAGTAAATTCTTTTAATAAACATGTAAAAAAGGTTACAAAACTCTTTCTAAAATGTTATTAATTGCTTAGGGTTTAGGTTTTAGGGTATATGGTATAGGGTTTAGGGTTTGGGGTTATGGTTTATGGTTTTGGGTTTATAACACTTTAGTAAATTGTTTTAATAAACACTTAAATAAAAGTTACAAAGTGATTTTTGAAATGATATAAAAGGTTTAGGGTTTAGTGTTTAGTGTTTAGGTTTTGCAGTTTAGGGTTTATAGTTTAGGGTTTAGTTTTTATGGTTTAGGGTTTATAACATCCTAGTAAATTATTTTGATAAAAACTTGACTAAAAGTTACAAAAGTCTTTTTATAATGCTATAAAATGCTTAGGGTTTACGGTTTATAAGTCTTAAGTATATGTTTTTTAAAATGTTATAAAATTACCAGGGTTTAATGTTTAGCATTTAAGGTTTAGGGTTTAGGGTTTAGGGTTTAGATTATAGGGTTTATGGTTTAGAGTTTAGCGTTTAGGGTTTAGGGTTTGTGGTTTATAGTTTAGGGTTGAGGGTTTATAACACTTTAGTAAATTCTTTTAATAAAACTTAAATAAAAATTACAAAACGCTTTTTAAAATGTTATAATATGCTTAGGGTTAAGGGTTTAATGTTCACAGTTTTGGGTTTAGGGTTTATGATTTAGGGTTTAGGGTTTATAAGACTAAAGTAAATGATTTTAATCAACACTTAAATAAAAGTTTCAAAATACTTTTAAAAATTTTATAAAATGATTAGGGTTTAGGGTTTAGGGTTTAAGGTTTGGGGTTTTGGGTTTAGGTTTATGTTTTAGTGTTTAGGGTCTACAACATTTTGGTAAATGATTTTAATAAATACTTAAATAAAAGTTACAAAACACTTTTTAGAATGTTATAAAATGGTCAGGGTTTAGGGTTTATGATTTAGGGTTCGAGGTTTGGGGTTTGGGTTTGAGGGTTTAGGGTTTAGGTTTTTGGGGTTAGGGTTTATTCTTTTGTGTTTAGGGATTAGGGTTTAGGGTTTATAACACTTTAGTAAATTTTTTTAATAAACACTTAAATAAATGTTACAAAATTCTTCTTAAACTATTATAAATTCTTAGGGTTTATGGTTTAGGGTTTAGGGCTTGGGGTTTAGGGTTTAGGGTTGAGGTTTTGGGGTTTAGGTTTTAGGGTGTATGGTTTAACATTTATAACAATTTAGTACATTATTTTAATAAACACTTAAATGAAAGTTAGAAAACGCTTTTAAAATTGTTATAAAATGCCTACGGTTTAGGTTTTAGTTTATGAGGTTTAGGGTTTATGGTTTATTATTTAGGGTTTATGGATTAGGGTTTGGGGTTTAGGGTTTAGGGTTTTAGGTTTAGTGTTTAGTTTTTAGGGTTTAGGTTTATAACACCTTAGTAGTTCTTTTAATAAACTCTTCAATAATAGTTACAAAATTATTTTTAACAGATCATAAATTGCTTAGGTTTTAGGGTTTAGGGTTCGTGTTTTGGGGTTTAGGGTTTAGTGTTTAGGGCTTAGGGTTTAGGGTTAAGGGATATAACACTTTATTAAATGATTTTAATAAACACTTTAAAAAGTTACAAAAAGGTATTTTAAAATGTTATAAAAGTATTATTGTTTAGGGATAGGGTTTATGGTTTATGGTTTTGGATTTGGGTTTGGATTTAGGTGTTGTCTATGATGTCGATGTTGGTACTATGGAAAGTGCCAATGCTAGTGCTAATTAATGATGTCTCATCTGGTGTTGCAAAGTCCTTAGAGTGGAACTTGCTTCCGCTGAGACCTCTTAGGATATTGATGTGAATTCCCAGGTGATAACCAATTCATGCAGATCCATTATAGTCCTCCACTCTATCATATGGCATGTCACATGAACAAGCCTCTATGATGCTCCCCTCCATGCTAGTAATGTATTCATAATCAATTTTTCCCCACTCCTTAAAGATGTTCTTGATCAAGAACAAAAATTCATAATGATCATTATATAATTTCATAATCTATTTCCCTTTAAGGGAGTGGTCCTTTTCTTTGACACCTTTGTGACTTTCCTTAATTTCCACCAGGATTTTCAGGAAGAAATGTTTGGGATGTAAGTTGCCATCATCATTATAAAAGGTTGGAAAATTGTTTTAGTGGAGAAAATCACTTTTCTCTTCCAATCCTTGTATTACTTCCATCAGTTCTTTCACCTCCTCTTTATCCTTCATTGGTATTTAATTTCCCTTATTTTTTGATTGGCTCTTGTTACTAATTCAAACCTATTGGGGGTTAAATGTTTAGGATTTCGGGTGTATGGTTTATGGTTTATAACAATTTAGTAAATGATTTTATTAAACACTCAAATAAAAGTGATGAAACACTTTTTAAAATGTTGTAAAATGCTTAGGGTTTGGGTTTTATGGTTTATAACACTTAAGAAAATAATTTTAATAAACACCTAAATAAAATTTAGAAAACGTTTTTTAAAATGTTATAAAATACATAAGTTTTAGTTTTTAGGGTTTTTGGTGTAGTGTTTGGGGTTTAGGGTTTAGGTTTTATAACAATTTAGTAAATTATTTTAATAAATACTTAAATAAAAGCTACAAAATGATTTTTAAAATGTTATAAAATGATTAAGGTTTAGGGTTTACGATTTGGGGTTTACGGTTCAAGGCTTAGGTTTTAGGGTTTATAAAAATTTAGTAAATTATTTTAATACAAAGTTAAATAAAAGTTACAAAACACTTTTCAAAATGTTATAAAATACTTAGTGTTTATAGTTTAGGGTTTTGGGTTTAGGTTTTAGTGGTTAGGGTTTAGGGTTTATAACACTTTAGAAAATTCTATTAATAAACACTTAAATGAAAGTTACAAAACACTTTTTAAAATGTTATAAAATGATTAGTATTTAGGGTTTTGGGTTTGGGGTTTAGGGTTTAAGGATCATGTTTTAGGATTTAGGGTTTATAAGGATTTAATAAATTCTTTTAAAAAACACATAAATAAAAGTTATAAAACTCTTTTTCAAGTTTTATAAAATGATTAGGGTTTGGGGTTTAGGATTTAAGGTTTCGGGTTTATAAGGGTTCAGTAAATGATTTTGACAAACACTTAAATAAAAATTACAAAACACTTTTTAAAATGTTATAAAATTCTTAGAGTTTAGAATTTAAGGTTTAGCATTTAGGGTCTTAGGTTTGTGGTTTAGAGTTTAGGGTTTATCTTTTAGGGTTTATAATGCTTTAGTAAGTTATTTTAATAAAAACCATAATAAAAGTTACAAAATCATTTTTAAAATGTTATAAAATGATTAGGGTTTAGGGTTTAGAATTTAGGGTTTTGGATTTAGGGTTTACAGTGGTTTAACGTTTATGGTTTAAGGTTTGGAAGACTTTAGTAAATGTTTTGATCAAGTCTTAAATAAAACTCATAAAAGTCTTTTTAAAATGATATAAAATGCTTAGGGTTTAGTGTTGACGGTTTAGGCTTTGTAATTTAGGGTTTAGGGTTTAGAAGACCTTAGTAAATGCTTCTAATAAACACTTAAATAAAAGTTCCAAAACGCTTTTTAAACTTCTATAAAATGCTTAGGGTTTAGGGTTTTTAGTTTTCATTTTAGGTTTTAGGTTTAGAGTTTAGGGTTTAGGTTTTAAGGTTTATAAAACCTTAGTAAATTATTTAAATAAACACTTAAATATAAGTTAGAAAATGGTCTTGAAAATGTTGTAAAATTATTACGATTTAGAGTTTAGGCTCTAGGGTTTAGGGTTTTGGGTTTAGAGTTTAGGGTTTAAGGTTTATAACACTTGAGAAAATACTCCTAATAAATACTTAAATAAAAGTTATGGACTGCTTTTTAAAATGTTATAAAATGCTTAGTGTTTATGGTTTAGAGTTAAGGTTATAAGGTTTATTGTTTGGGGTTAAGGGTTTAGGGTTTAGGGTTTTTAATTTAGGGTTTATAATACTTACGTAAAAGCTTTTGGTAAACATTTAAATAAAATCTACAAAACACTTTTTAAAATTTTATAAAATTCTTAACATTTACGGTTTAGGGTTTAGAGTTTAGGTTTTGGGGTTTGGGGTGTAGGGTATAGGGTTTGGGGTTTAGGTTTTAGGGTAGAATTTTAAAGGTTTATATAATGCTTAGGGTTTAATGTTTATGGTTTAAGATTTAGGTTTTAAAGTTAATAACACTTTTTAAAATGTTTTAAGATAAGTAGGGTATGGGGTTTAGGGTTTAGGGTTTAGGGTTTATGGTTTATAACACTTCAGTAAATTCTTTTAATAAACACTTAAATAAAAGTTACAAAATGGTTTTTAAGATGCTATAAAATGTTGAGGGTTTAGGGTTTGGGTTTTAGATTTTAGGGTTTAAGGTTTAGAGTTTAGGGTTTAGGGATTATAACACTTTAATAAATATTTAAATAAAAGTTACAAAACACTTCCAAAAATGTTATCAAATACTTAGGATTTAGGGTTTACAGGTTAGGTTTTAGGGTTAGGGGTTTAAGGTTTAGATTTTAGGGTTTAGGGTTTATAGGACTTTAGTAAATATTTTTAGTAAACACCTAAAAAAGGTTACAAAAGTTTTTACAATTGTTATAAAATGTATAGGGATTGGGGTTTAAGGTCTAGGGTTTAGGGTTAAGCATTTGAAGTTTAGATATTAGGGATTAGGGTTTATGGTTTAGGTTTTATAACACTTTATAAAATGTTTAGGGTTTAAGTTTTAAGATTTTTTTAGTTTGGGGTTTAGGGTTTCAGGCTTAGCGTTCTTGGTTTTGGGTTTATAACACCTTCGTAATTGTTTTAATAAACACTTAAATAAAATTTACAAAACACTTTTTAAAATGCTATAAAATGCTTAGGATTTGGTGTTTAGGGTTTATAGTTTATGGTTTGGGGTTTAGGTTTAAGGTTTTAGGGTTTAAGGTGTAGAGATTAACCACCCGACCTTAATGGGGTATCTGCCACTACATATGACACATAATGCATTCATAACATTGAGCCTCAAGGAGTTATGAAGAAAAATAAATAAAAGGAAACAACTTTATGATGAAGGGTGGAAAAACAAAGGTCGGGGTATCTCATGTATCACAATTTTCTCCCTCCTACACTCAAATACTAAAGTGTGGTCTTCCCTTATTATAGATACTCAAGGGTTTATGGTTTATGGATTAGGGTTTGGGGTTTAGGGTTTAAGATTTATGGTTTATAACATTTTAGTAAATTATTTTAATAAGCACTTAAATAAAAGTTACAAATAATTTTTAAAATGTTATAAAATTCATTGGCTTTAGCGTTTACGATTTACGGTTTGTAACACTTGAGTAAATGTTTTTAATAACAGTTTGATAGTGTTTATGGTTTAGGGTTTACGGTTTAGGTTGGGGGTCTCGGTATTAGTGTTTACGGTTTATGGTTTACAATCCTTTAATAAATTATTTTAATAAACACTTATAAAAAAGTTGAAAATCGTTTTTAGGGTTTAGGGTTTTCTAGGGTTTATGGTTTATGGGGTTTAGGCTTTAGGTTTTTTTATGGTTTATAGTTATTTTAGGGTTTTTTGGGTTTAGGTTTTTTTAGGGTTTAAGGTTTGGGGATTAAGGTTAAGGGTTTAGGGATTAGAGGGTTACATTTTATAACTTTTTAGCAAGTGTTTTGTAACTTTTTTCTAAGTGCTTATTAAAAGGATTTACTAAAGTTCTATAAACCCTAAACCGTAAACCCTAAACCATAAGCATTTTATAACATTTTAAACCTTAAACCCTAAACATTAAGCATTTTACGACATTTTAAACCCTAAGCATTCAATGACATTTTAGCAAGTTTTTTGTAACTTTTTTGAAGTTTTCATTAAAAGAATTTAGTAAAATGTTATAAACCATAAATCCTAAACCGTAAGCATTTTATAACATTTTAAACTCAAAACCGTAAAGCCTAAAGCCTAAAATCTAAACCTCAAGTATTTTATAAAATTTTAACAAGCATTTTCTTAATTTGTTTAAAGTTTTTATTAAAAGCATTTACTGAAGTGTTATATACCCTAAAACCTAAGCCATGGGAATTTTATAGAATTTTAAATCCTAAACCCTAGAGCCTAAGCATTTTATAACATTTTAACAAGTGTTCCATAACTTTTTTTATGTTCTTATTAAAAGAATTTATGAAAATGTTATAAATCCCAAAACCTAAACCATAAACCTTATCCCTAAACACTAAGAATTTTATAATGTTTTAAAATACATTTTTGTATAATTTTTAAGTGTTTATTAAAAGTATTTAATAAAGTGTTATAACCCTAAACATTAAACCCTAAACCCCAAAACCCAAACCCTGAACCCTAAAACCTAAGCGTTTTATGATCTATTAAAACTAATCTTGTAACTTTTATTTAAGTCTTTATTAAAAGAGTTTACTAAGGTGTTATAAAACCTAAAACTTAAACCCTCAACCCTAAACCCCAAACCCTAAACCCTAAAACCTAATCATTTAATAACATTTTATAATGTGTTTTGTAACCTTTTTTTAAGTGTTGATTAAAAGCTTTTAATAAATTTTTATAATCCCTAAACCCCAAACCGTAATCCCTAAACCATAAAACCTAAACCCTAAACAATAAACCCTAAAGCATAGACATTTTTAACATTTTTAAAAGTATTTTTTAATTTTTATTTAAGTGTTTATTAAAATAATTTACTAAATTGTTATAGACCTTAAAACATACAACATAAACCTAAACCCTAAACCCTAAACCCCAATCCCTAAACCCTAAACCATAAACCCTGAGAATTTTATAACAGTTTAAGAAGAATTTTGTAACTTTTATTTAAGTCTTTATTAAAAGAATTTACTAAAGTGTTATAAACGCTAAATCCTAAACACAAAACCCTAAACCCTAAACACAAAATATAAACCCTAAACCCCAAAACCTAAACCCTAAACCCTAAACCCCAAAACCCTAAACCCTAACCATTTTATAACATTTTAAAAATTGTTTTGTAACTTTTATGTAAGTGTTTATTCAAAGCATTTACCAAAATTTTGTAGACCCTAAAGACTAAACACTAAGCCTAACACCAAAACCCTAAACCTTAAACCCTAAACCCTAAACCCTAAATCCCAAACATTAAACACTCAACCCTAATCATTTTATAACATTTTAAAAAGTATTTTGAAACTTTTATTTAAGTGCTTATTAAAAGCATTTACTAAAGTCTTATAAAACCTAAACCTTAAACCCTAGACCCCAAATAGTGAACATTAAACCCTAAACCCTAAGCATTTTAAAACATTTTAGAAAGAATTTTTTAGTTTCTATTTAAGTGTTTATTAAAAGAATTTACTAAAGTGTTATAATTCTCAACCCTAAAGTATAAACCACAAACCCTCAACCCTAAACCCTAAGAATTTTATAACATCTTAAAAAAAATTATGACGTTTATTTCATTGTTTACTAAGATGATTTACTAAAGTCTTCTAAGTCCTAGAGTCTTGACCCTAAACCCTAAGCAATTTATAACATTTTAAAAAGTGTTTTTTAACTTTTATTTAAGTGTTTATTATAAGAATTTACTAAAGTCTTATAAACCCTAAACCATAAGCATTTTATAGCAGTCTAAAAATATTTTTGAAGCTTTTACTTAAGTTTTTATTAAAATAATATACTAAGGTGTTATAAACCCTAAACCATAAAAACTAAACCCTAAACTAAAAAAAAACCCTAAATGCTAAACCCTATGCCTTTTATAACATTTCGAAAAGTGTTTTGTAACTTTTATTTAATTGTTTATTGAAACAATTTACCAAAGTGTTATAAACCCTAAACCCTAAAGCCTAAAACCCAAACCCTAAACCCTATACCTTATACCCATAAACATAAACCCTAAGAATTTGATAACATTTTAAAAATTGTTTTGTAACGTTTTTTATGTTTTTATTAAAAGAATTTACTAAAGTGTTATAAACTTTCAACACTAATCCCTAAAACATAAACCCTAAAACCTAAACCCTAATTAATGTATAACATTTTAAAGAGTGTTTTCTAACTTTTATTTAAGTGTTTAAAAACATTTACTAAAATGTTATAAACCCTAAATGCTAAAGCCTAAGAAATTTATAACATTTTAAAAACTATTTGTAACTTTTATTTAAGTGCTTATTAGAAGAATTTACTAAAATTTTATAAATCCTACATCCTAAACCCTAAACCCCAAACCCTAATCTCTAAACCATAAACCTTAAGAATTTTATGACTATCTATAATAAGGGAAGACCACACTTCGGTATGTCAGTGTAGGGGGAGAAAATTGTGGTACATGAGATACCTCGACTTTTGTTTTTCCTCTCTTCTTCATAAACTTATTTCCTTTTATTTATTTTTCTTCATAACTCCTCGAGGTTAAATGGAATGAATGCATTAAGTGTAATATGTAGTAGCGGATTGCCCCTCAAGGTGGGGTGGTTCATCTCCACACCCTAAACCCCAAACCCCAAACCACAAACCCCAAACCCCAAATCATAAACACTAAACCCTAAGCATCTTATAAAATTTTAAAAAGTGTTTTGTAACTAAGTGTTTATTAAAAAAATCACTAAGATGTTATAAACCCGAAACCATGAACCCTCAAGCCCAAACCCTAAACACTAAAATCAAAATATTAAAACTTAAACCCTAAGCATTTTATAAAGTGTTATAAACCCTAAACTCTAAACCGTAATCCCTAAAGCCTAAACCGCAAGCACTTAACCCTAAACCCAAAAACGCTACACATTTTCTAACAATTTTAAAAACTTTATGTAACTTTGATTTCAATTTTTACTAAAAACATTTACTAAAGTGTTATCCCTAAACCTAAAATGGTAAACCCTAAACCCTAAGTATTTTATAACATTCTAAAATGTGTTTTGTAACTTTTATTTAAATGTTTATTAAAATAATTTACTAAAGTGTTCTAATCCCTGAACCCTAAACTCTGAACCCTAGATGTAAAACCCTAAACCTTGGAACCTAAACCCTGAATGCTAAACCCTAAGCCTTTTAAAACATTTCAGAAAGCGTTCTGTAACTTTCATTTAATTGTTTATTAAAACAAATTACTAAAGTCTTATAAACCCTAAAACCTAAACCTTAAACCCTAAACCCTATAACTTATACCCTAAAACCTAAACCCTAAGCATTTCACAACATTTTAAAAAGTGTTTTGTAAATTATTTTACGTGTTTATTAAAAGAATTTACTAAATTGTTATAAAATTTAAACCCTAATCCCTAAAACCTAAACCCTAATTAATTTATAACATTTTAATGAGTGTTTTGTAACTTTTATTTTAGTGTATATTAAAAACATTTATTATAGTGCTATAAGACATAAACTCTAAATGCTAAAGCCTAAGAATTTTATAACCATTTAGAAACTATTTGTAACTTTTATTTAAGTGATTATCAAAAGAATTTACTAAAAAAAAAAAAAAACCCTAAATCCTAAACCCTAAACCCCAAACCCTAATCCCTAAACCATAAACCCTAAGAATTTTATGAGTATCTATAATAAGGGAAGACCACACCGAGATATGTGAGAGTGGGAGGGAGAAAATTATGGTACATGATATACCCCGACCTTTGTTTTTCTACCCTTCTTCCTAAACTTTTCTCCTTTTATTTATTTTTCTTCATAACTCGTAGAGACTCCACAGGATGAATGCATTTTGTGTAATATGTAGCAGCGGATACCCCCTTAAGGTGGGGTGGTTCATCCCTACACCCTCAACCATAAACCCTAAACCCTTAATCCTAAACCTTTAACCTTAAACCCAAAACCCTAAACCATAAACCATAAACCCCAATTCCTAAACATTAAACCCTAAGAATTCTATAACATTTAAAACACCTTTTTGTAACTTTTATTTCAGTGTTTATTAAAACAATTACTACGTTGTTATAAACGT
>APFE030452523.1:133915-210499 GCA_000404065.3 Pinus taeda | reverse complement strand
ACTTCTCTTCATCTTCATGTGGAGTCTCTAGCCTTTATATAGGTCTCCTACATACAATACCATGCATCAATACCATGGTTTACTCATACCATCAACTAATACCATGGGCCCCTTACATTATGATTAACTACTTGTGGTCCCTTACATGATATGGGTTAACCACCTTATTTATTACTATGGCCCATCCCATTATTATATTATTACCTTGGGTACCTCCCTCGGTACCCCATATTACCCCCCCTAGGTACATAACATTTACTATCCTGCATATTAAACGTTTGCAATATTGTCTTGACATACTTCCTCTGGTTTGACCAGAGCTTCCTCTTTGTTTGATCTCTTTTAATTTCCAGGCCCAAAATATAGTTTGCAGTGCCAAGATCTTTCATGTCGAATTTGGAGGACAAATGGGTCTTAAAATCCTAGATAATTTCTTTGTCATTTCCAACCAGCAACATAACATACACATATAAGACCAGAAAAATAACGTGGTCACCAATTAATTTAAAATACACACAATGATCTGCTTTGCTTCTGGCGAAGCCAAGTCCTCGTACAAATGTATCAAATTTCTGATACCACATCGTTGGTGATTGTTTTAACCCATACAGAGACTTCTTTAACTTGCATACCAGTTCTTTATTACCCTTCACCGCAAAGCCTTCAAGTTGCTTCATGTAGATCTCCTCTTCTAGATCCTCGTGAAGAAATGTTGTCTTCACATCCATCTGTTCTACCTCAAAATCAAAAGCAGCAACAACATATAAAAGTAATCTAATAGAAGTTACCTTGGCAATAGGAGAAAAAATATCACCAAAATCAATTCTTGGCACCTAGGAATAACCTTTTGTTACCAACCAAGCTTTATATTTCTCCACCTTTCCTTCTGCAATTGTCTTCTTCTTGAGCACCCATTTGCTGCCAATGGGTTTCCTTCCAGCCGAAAACTCCACTAGATCCCAAGCCTCGTTTTTGTGCAAAGATGCCATTTCATCAACCATGGCCTCTTTCTAGAGTTTTCCATCCTCTGAATCTACTGCTTCCTTCACAGTTCTGGGATCATCATCAGTAATTGATAAAGAAAAATTTGAACACGAAGCAGATGGACTATACCTTTTGGCTTTCCTTCTTTCTTGAACTAATCTTCTCACAACCGAAGTTTGTGGCTCTTCATCTTTTGATTCCTCCTCTGCTGTAGAGTCTGATTCTTCCTCCTTAAGCTCAAACTCTATCTTCTCAGGTTCCTTTGGTTGGACTTCATGTTTAATAACATCTTTCACCTCTCTGAACACCACATCTCGGTTGTACACAACCTTTCGTGTGACTGGGTTCCAAAGCTTATAACCCTTTAAACCATCCTTATACCCAATAAAGATGCACTTTTCAGATTTACTATCCAACTTGGTTCGTTTCTCTTTGGAACATGTACATATGCATCACATCCAAATACCCTCAGATGTGAAAGAGAGGGTTTCTTACCAGTCCATACTTCTTGTGGAGTCTTATCCTCCAACGTTGATGAAGGTGACCTGTTGACCAAATAACATGCAGTATCCACCGCCTCTGCCCAGAATTCCTATCCTAACCCGGCACCACTGAGCATGCTTCTTGCCCTTCCATCAACGTCTTGTTCATTCTTTCTGCGACTCCATTTTGCTGAGGTGTATATGGAGTAGTCTTCTGCCGTGCTATACCACACTTCTTACAGAATTCTTCAATTTCCTTGTTGCAGAATTCTCCACCATTATCTGTCCTCAACACCTTTATCTTCTTCTCTGTCTGATTTTCCACCAGAGCCTTAAATTCTTTAAACCTATCAAAGACTTCAGATTTCTTCTTAAGGAAATATATCCATGTTTCCTTGAGAAGTCATCTATAAATGATACATAGTACACAGACTTACCCAGTGATGGAACTATCACAGGTCCAAACACATCACCATGCACAAGCTTTAATATTTGTTTCGCCCTCTTATCACTAGAGGGGAAACTCACCCAATTCTGCTTCCCAGATACACAATTTTCACAGAAATCAAAATCCAGAGAGCTATTACTCATACCTTCTACCATACCTTTACCATGAAGTATTCGAAGGCCCTTATCTCCAATATGTCCAAGCCTTTGATGCCATAACATGGTCTTCTCTCCAGAGACCACTAGATTTTCTGCTCCACTTTCAGGAACCATAGAACTATTGTACCCATCAACAACAAGGCTACCTTGCAGCTTGTACAGTGTTCCAATCCAAACTCCCCGCATCAATACTAGTTCCCCACAAACCATCTTGCAGATATCCTTCTCGAACATTGTTTTTACACATGCATCATCTAACTTGCTTACAGAAATCAAATTTCTAGCCAATGCAGGAATATGTAGAACAGCCGGAAGTGTTCTAACCCTTCCACCTTGCAATTTCAACTTTACTTTTCTGCGACCAACGATTCTAGCCTTTCTATCATCCCCTATGAGGACATCACCACCATTGTATTTCTCATACTCGCAGAACCACTCTCTATGGGGAGTGAAGTGAAAGGATGCACTTGAGTCAATCAACCATGCCTCATGATCTACATGTGATCTTGAAGAAGCCAAGTACATATTCCCACCTTCACCTGAGGTGGTTTTCGCTTCTATAGAAGGAGCATCATCAGATCCCTTTCCTTTATCAAGAGTTTTAGATTTACAGTCCCTTTTGTAGTGCCCTTCCTTTCTGTATTTTCATCACACCACCTTTATAGGTTTTCCTAGAGATTTAGATCTCCCTCTAGATTTAGATCTCCCACTTGATGACTTATTTTTGTTTATATTCTGGGACCACCCTCGTACAAACAAGGCATCACCATTTTGGATCTCCATATTTTTTCATCTCATCTTCTCCGTCAACAAGGATGAGACTATTTCATCAAACTGCAAGGCAGTTGTAATGCTACCTATTGCAATAACTAGACTATTCCATGAATCTGGTAGAGAACAGAACAAACTGATGCACTTATCTTCATATGAAATTTTAATATCAACATACGATAACTGACTTACCACAATATTAAATGCATTCAGATGCTCTGTCACCCAGTCACCATCTTTCATCCTTAGGTTATACAGCTTTTTCCGTTGGAGTAGTTTATTCACTAGAGACTTAGATTGGTACAAAGTCTGTAACTTGTCCCACAAAGCCTTCGCTGTAGCTTCCCCTGATATATTCAACAATACTGAATTTGAGACACACAACCGTATTGTGCTCTTTCCTTCCGATCCAACTTCTTCCATTCTTCATCGGACACTACCGTTAGTTTAGTACTTGGATCTACCATGATCCACTGATATTTATCCACCAACAGATCCTCCATCTTGAGTTTCCATAACTCAAAAATCTAACCATTAAACTTCTCGATCTCTATCTTTCCACTGCTCGCCATCTTCTTTCACCACCAGAATCAATCTCATAGATCTGCCACTGAATAGGGTCTACCACAGGCCCGAGTGAAACCCCTCAGCAACAAAGGCATCCCCTTGAAGCCAGAACAACTCCAATACCAAATGTAGGTTTTAACCTTGTATAGAAATTACCTTCATATGATTCTAGAACACAGAAAATAAACAATGCGAGAGAATAAGACATAAAACACATATACACAGAGATTTTCCCCTGGATCCCAAAACTGGGACTACCAGCTTGATTTTTCATTATGTTCCTTTCAATGTTATAATGCATATTTATACATTCTGAAGCATCCAATACCATGGACCAAAAAACCATCGCATCCAAAACCATGGACCAAAAACCATCGCGTCCAAAACCATGTTCGAAAATCATGCACAAAACCATAGGTAGGTCCACCCAATCTAATATAGGGTCCAATTTTTTTTTTTCCCAGGGCGCTACCTCAGACCCCATAGAGTGGGGTAACCTACACCCCTCAAACCCCCTGTGACTCCCCCCACTACGTAATTGACACAATGAAGGGGGGGCTTTCCCCCCTTCTAACCCCTCGGTTAACTACATGGGCTAGTTGTGGAAAGACTATAACACAACTAAAAAAAAATTATATTCATAAAGAAATACTGAAGAACAAACATGTACATTACAACAAACCATCTAAGAGACACATTAACACAATGTTTTGATGAAGGATTTCTCCCCTCGTGGGTTACATCTCATTATTCCAGCTTCCATGGCTTAGGCCTCTGTATTAGCTCAGTGTGGAAAAAATGTTGTTTAAAAATATCTATGGCTCTTGATACCTACACCAATGTGTTCAAAATGTCTATATTAGCCAAAAATGACTATTAGATCTCTGAAAACTGACTCTGGTTGCTTTGGGTATGACCCCCTTCCCTGGTGGCCCTAGGCTTCCCTGAACTTTCCTGTGGAAAAATCACTTGTAGAAGTCTTATATTTCCTTTGTAAACTATACCAATGTCTTCATAAGGCCGAAATAATGCAAAATTGAATATTAATTTTCTAAAATTGGTCAAAAATTGAGTAATCTATGGCTTTCTCCAGTTTGGCCTAGAAAACCTCCACTAAAACTGGCCAGACTCTAGTTAAGTCTACCAAGTTTGGTGGTGGTTCTAGAATTGGTGGCTCCACCATCAATTCTGTCAACTTCAATTACAAATTAATTAGGCTTAAACATGATTAGTGGCACATTAAGCATGATTATGGTTGGCGCTGGCCCACGATCTTAGCCTTGTGGTTGTATGGAGAGGGGGTTGGCTCCCTCCTCTCTTGTCGTCAGATCCACGATCACATTAAATACAATAACATGGGCTAATGTTTTCAAGACCCATGCTTGGTTCAATGGTAGGCATTGGTATTTAGGTGGGAGAGGTTGTAGGTTCGATTCCCCTCTGCCCGTCCTTCATATAATTTTTTCGCCCGAAGTTTGAATATAAAGCTTGCCACCCGTTTGGTTTCGACTTTTACCACCGAATTTAATTTGAATTAATATTAAATATATTTAATATATAAAATATATATATATATATATATATATAATATATATAATATATATATAATATAATAATTTTTATATATTATAATAATATAAATATAAAAAAATATATATATTATATATAAGAAAATGGGCTCATATGTCTAAAGTTCCTTATGCATCAGTAGTTGGAAGCTTAATATATACACATGTCTACAAAAGGCTTGATATTGCAATATGCAGTGGAATTGTAAGAAGGTACATGAACAATCTAGGAAAAGAACATTGGATGGTGGTGAAGTGGATTCTCAGGTATTTGAGAGGTACCGCAAATCAAGCATTATGCTTTGGTGGTTCAAACATTGTTCTACAGGGATATATTGATGTAGATATGGCAGGTGACATAGATAACAGGAGGAGCACTACAGGATATGTATTTATTGTAGGTGGAATAGCTGTCAGTTGGGTTTCAAAAATCCAAAGTTTTGTTGCACTTTCAACAACAAAAGCAGAGTATGTTGCTGCTACAGAGGCTAGTAAAGAAATGATTTGGTTACAAAGGTTTCTAGATGAATTGGGTAAAAAGATGGAGTTGGGCAGGTTGTATAATGATAGCTAGAGTGCCATACATCTTGCAAAGAACTCTACATTTCATTTCAAGACTAAACATATACAACTCAAGTACCATTTCATACGGTCAACATTGGAAGATGGACAGTTGAAGCTGGAAAAGATACAGACTAGCCAGAATCCTACAGATATGTTAACAAAGGTTGTAACTAGGGAGAAACTGAGAATCTGCTCAGTTTCAATTGGTCTTTAAGTATGATGAAGAAGATGAGACACAACCAGGTCCAAAGTGGAGTCATTGTCTAGCAAATGAAGTAGTGACAGAGTTGCTATAATCAGTCTCCAAGTGGGAGATTGTTCGGTGTGGAGCCCGATTATCTTTTGTATTCAAAGGTCTTAGCTAGATTTATAACTTAGGAAGACTGTACACCCCTCCACGCGGGGGGTTGTGGGGGGGACTTGTCCCCCCCGCGGGGGTTCGAGGGGGTCGATCCCCCCTCGGTTGGGGGGTCCGAGGGCCAGTGGTCCCCTAGCGGGGGTTCGGGGGCAACGCCCCCAAAGCTAAAAGTAGATGTAAAATTGCCTTGTAAAAGTATAGTAATTTCTAGTCAATCTGGGCCGTTCATTAGGCATATGATCTGACAGTAGAAGTTATGTTTAATTTAGGGTTTTTTTCCCTAAAAGGCAACCCCTCGCTATATATGAGGGAATTATATTGCGTCTATGTATATCTGTATTTGGAGTGAGGAAAAGAGAGGAGATTGAGAGCGAAGAGCGAGTTACAACGGATTTGCTGTAGGTTGTATCTCTTTAGTTTGCAGGATAATATAATAAAATAAGGATTGGCTATTTCTCTGTGGATGTAGCCCAAACTGGGTGAACCATGTATATCTATGTCTCTCTTGTTTTATGCATTTTCTGTGTTTATATTTCTGCAATATTTTATGTGTTCCATTTCTCTGTAATATATAATTTTCTAAAAAATGTACATACCCCATCAAGACCATCACTAATTTTCCATGTTATGGAAAAAGAAGAACTTGTACAATGGAATATGCTAGTGTAAAAAAGCCCCATCAACCTCTAAGTAAATCCCTTTCCAATTCCATGGAGAAGATTCCCATTTACTTTGGAGATACTTTAGACGATGTAGAAAATAAATTTTTTAAGTTTGACAGTGCCAGTGATATTTGTAATGTGGTTGAAGATAATATTATTGAAAATTGTTTGTGTTGACTCTACAAGGGAGCTTGAGGCTGACTTTATTCATTGCTTCCTAGAACCATCATAACCTAGGAAGTATTAGAAGATTTCTCGGTTGAGAAATATTTCTCAAGAAAGACCCATATTCTCTTTTATTGGAAATGGTTGAAATCCAAATGAATGAAAAAGAGGCAATTAGATATTTCACTCTTAGATTTATGTTGGCTTGATGGGGCTTGACCCAGGTTTAACGTTATCTATGCCAACCAACAAAACCCTAACTATTGGCCCATTCGACAACACCCTGCATAGTGCAGGCTTCAGTCTCACCTAAAGCAGTATTGGGTGATGACAGGCCAAGTTTCTACATCCAAAGGTCAATGTGATAGGTTCCTATGGTTCCTATGGCTTAGATCTATCTTCACAAACCCCAACCCTTCCGAAACAGATGATTACAGTAAATTGACCTAACCAGTTTCCCAATCTTCATGAAGGTTCTTAATTATTCATGACATGCATAAATATTATTGATCTACTACTTTCGCTCACCAGATAAGTATTAATTCATATAAAGTTTAGCACAGAGCGAAATTATAGATACTTGCGAAATAAGAAATAATACATAGAATCATTAGAATTGGCTCAAAACTATCTTTATTAAGTATAATCATTCAATTATAGACTTATTTTCCCTGCACACTCAACTGCAGGGGCCCACACACTCAGCCTGCAGACTTACCAAGGTCTTCGTACACTCAGCTGCAGGAGCCTTCCCCTTTCACATAAGTACAAGAAACAAACCTTTTCTACCTTAGCTTCTTCCTCGAACAATGATCTTCTATCTTAGTTACTTCTCTAGACTCATTATAAATCATCTATATGTAGCATTTCACTTACAATACCATGGTTCATGGACCATGGGAGGGTCTCAAAACCTTCCTATTACTTACCCACCTAAGGGACTAAAGTCCCTTTTACTTTTACTATCTTTGTGCTCCACTTCCACATTTTGCGGACACTTAAATTTGATACAAACTTTAACCCAAAATTTGACCAAAACTTAACCCCAAGGGCCCCATCTCAATAGTCCCCCAACATAATTAGGTGAATCGTCCTCGAGTCACTCAGCTGGTGCTGCAATCTTTTCCTGGAGTTCGTGGAACTCCACCTTCAGAACTTGCAAATCAGTTGTGCCCTGCATAGCTGCCTATTGGACTTCCTTGAGGAGCTTCTCGATAGTAGGGCCTTCCACCATGAGGCCCATTATTCTTTGTGTCTGCTGCATACTCTTTAATTTGTTTTGCATAGATAGAGTTAGTTGACTAGCTTCTTCTATCCATGGTTTCATTTTGGTCCAGAGTATCACTTCTTTCCTGTGCAACTCCTTAATCTCAGTTTGCAGATGGTTTCCCTCATGTAACTTCGTGAACCACTGGACTGGTGCGAACATCCCAAAATTTGAAATGATCTCATCAAATTGCAATTGCCTATTCATTAAATCTGTGTTGATCCTCTGTATGATAGGGTCTTCCTACAACAACGTCCATAGCTCAATTGTGTACTCAAAAAGTTTCATGCAGCCTATGATTGTTGTGTCCAAAGTGGCCATTCCCTCCTTTATGCTAGCACCGCGCTACTATCTAACCTCTGGCAGAGTTGTTGGTTGCAGCTTTAGTTTCAACTCTGAAATCTGCACTTTTAATTCGAAGAGAACTCTCTCCACTTCCTCTTTTGACTCCTTGACTATTGCAACAAACTTTTGAATTTTGACAACGGATTCTGCATCAGATAACAATATTTAGATTTGGTAGCTCATTATATGACTGTGTGAGTGCCGCTTCCAATTGTTGGTTGCATGTGGCCATTTCGTCTTTCTCTTTCAATGGATGCGCTTTTTCTATGAATATCTGTTCGGTGTTGGTCTTGACCTTGCTGATCACCAGTAGCGCATGTTACTTCCTAACCCGTAGCTTGTTGGATACTCCTTGGTGCAGTTCGTGGAGGGTTTGGATAATGAGTGTCACACAATTGACACCTAGATCCTTAAGCTGTGACAGATGGGTGTTCACTTCCTCTAACTGGGTGCACAAGGCCCCATTTGGAAATTGAATGACTCTGAGGTCTAGAGTCTAATCTATATCCATCACGATTGCACTCTCTTACTTCAGACTCGCCTGGCCAACACTCGCTTGTAGCGCCCCCATTTGGATCTGTAGATCCTTCTGCACATTGCCTAATGCTTGCTGGTACTGATCCTCAAACTACATTCATAGTTATGTTGTGGTATCGTGAACCTCATCCCTAATTTCGTCGAAGTCCCCCTCAGTGAGGACCATTGGATCAACATGCGCATGCCTGTCAAACTTATGCTTCTTCCTAGGGCCCGACGTTGTCTGTTTAGTTAATTTCCTCAGATCCTTCATAGTCCTGAGTGTACACCAACACTGACTCTTCAACCTCAATAGTTGTCTCATGCGTGACCTATTCTTTTTCTGCAGCTACTTTTTTTGTAACTTCTTTCTCCGAAACCTCTTTAGGAGAAACTTCCCTACCTGCAACCACTTTATTTTATGCTACAGTTGTAGACGTCTCTTCTATTTTCTGGCTCTTCCCTACAAATGTACCCAAGGGGATCATACATTCAATGGGCCATTTTTTATGATGTCCGCTACGTCTGCTTCACTTACTAGATATAAAAGCTTGTGCCATACCTTCTTCCTATATTTTCTAGCGTGGATGTAAAAATTGTGAAAGTTCACCTTAAACTATGCATATGGATCATAATTGCTGTAGACTGTGGGCGACAAACTTGGCCTCTGGCTGATCACCATGCATAGCACCAATTCAACCAATACCTAGAACATTTTAGTTTCCATGACCCATGCAGGGTCCTTTGTGACCCATAGCGAAGCGAACTTCGTGGATTTTGGTAAATCAGATTCCTATGGAGGGAATTGACTGTCTTCCAGCAGCCTCCATGCGACTAGAAAAATTAATAGTAACAACCAAGCACAGTGAGATGCCTTTCTCTCATCTTGGGTCTCTCGACAGTTCTCCATAAACTTGTTCCAGAGGTACTGCAACTAGTTGTAATGGACTCCCTTCAAGCATTGCACAACTAATGAAATGACAGGCATTGGAACCTTATCCGTGTAAAACTTCTGCATGATCTTACAAGCTAAGATCTACATGGAAAATTGCACTGCTTTGTCTGTAATAGAGTGGATGGAATATCTACAAGACTTCTTCACTAAGACAAACTCACTCTTTATCTGGTCCATGAATTACTTTTCTTTTGATTTTCCTCCAAATGCTGCCGCTGGATCCTGACACTGATATGATAGCAAAGTGATCCTATGAATTAACATGTTAGTAATAGGGATGGGCTCTCCCAACCAGAGACACCCATCATGTACCCACATGTGAAACTATTAGATACACACCATGTTGATGATTGTGTAGTTGAAATACTGCACCCATAGCATTTTCAGGAGGCCCGCGGCCTCAACACCAGTGACCCACTTCATGGGCTCCAGTCGCGTGACTCCAGTCTCTGGGTAGTGGATTTTTGACAAATATTTTACCGATGCCAATTGAGGTAACTTCTCCTAATCACCCATATCCCAATATTCCAACTTCAATGTAGGGATGCAGCCTAGAAGTGTGCCCTCAAATACCACTTTTTTCGGCAGCAGTGGTGTGGATACCATACATTTTGCATTATTTGGTTCATTCGACACCTTAGTTGTGCCCTTCCTTGGCAGGATATACTTCGGAAGCTTCATTATCAGTTCATCTTCCTTGGCATCCATATCTTCGATGTCTTCATGCACCTCTTCTTCATCCAAATTCAACATCTCAGTTCATTGTTGTGACTTGTCCATTTTCTCCTTCTGCCTCGGTGACGACCTCACTGGAATGGACTATGGTTTCTTTTGTTTCTTATTAGTTGCAGATGGCTTAGGCCTAGGAGGCCTCAAAGCGCTGTAGGTATAGAGGTTGTTTCTTCCATTGTAGGTGTGACTTCAGAAGGTGCAACTTTAGAGGTTGTGGCTTTGGTTGCGGGGGGAGTGGCTGTCATTCTCTCAAAGATGATCGCTCAGTGTCGGTTAGGTAAGCTGGCGAATTTTGGTTGTGCCAAAATATCTTCCCAAAAATTTTCAAACATACAACAATCTCTCTAGCAGAAAGCACATTGAAAGCAAAGTCTTCGAATGCTGGTCAGGCTGCCATATTTATGGGTGATTTTGAATTCCAATCCAACCATTCCCTCCAAAACCCCATCATTATTTCTCCTTTGGTGGTAGATTCTTACAAATTTTCCCAATAAATGCAGCCCCCTCAACCCTCTTAATGGAAAATTTACCATCCAATCATCTAAAGTATCTTCAACTGCTCTACTTTGGCACATATCCCCTTTGCACCATGCTTTCCTCCATCATGCAACCATTTTTCTTTGTTTGTTCACGATTTGGGCATTGTAGTTTAAAGTCTCATACCTCCTTGTAGCTACCTAGAGTACTAAGGCTATCTCGCTATCATATAGTCATTGCATAGGTGTGGGATCTCCCTTGTACAACTTCAATCGACTTCCATTAACTTTTCCTTGAAACATCTCTCCATTCAGCTTCGCGAGCTGAACTGTGCCACCATTTGTAATTTCTTTGACAACATACGGCCCCAACCAATGCATTTGAAATTTTCCAGGAAGCTTTGTGAATTTTCTATCATAAAGTAACACTAAATCATTTACCTGGAAGGTGCACTACGTAATATGTCGATCATGCCAGGCCTTTTCACTCTCCTTTTGCACCTCTTGGTGAAATCCTACCAAAAACCTATCTTCCTCCAATTCCATTAGCTGCGCGAGGTGCTCCTCTATCGTGTCACGATCAAAAATATTAGTGAGTGCTACAATTCATAGACTCGACAAAATATACTCCATGGGCATCCCAACTTCTATCCCGTAGACCAACCTGAATGGAGTTTGGCCTGTCAAATTTTTTATACGTTGTCCGATATGACCATAGACTGCTAGTATGCGTACATCCCAATCATTCCTTTTCACATTGCAGACCTTCATTAATGCACTCTATAGGATCTTATTGAATGCTTCAACCGTACCATTAGCTTGAGGATGATAGGATGTGCTCTTCTGGTGGCAAACTTGGAATTCGTCCAACATCACAAAAATAGTTTTGTTTAAGAAATGTGTACCCTGTCACTCATCAATACCTTCAGGAAACCAAGCCAAGTTAAGAAAAAATCGAAAAGGAACTTTGAAGCTGTAGCATCGCTACAATATTTGACCAGTTGTGCTTCTGCCAATCACGTCAAATACTCGGTTGCCGTAATAATGTATCACGCGCCCGTCTTTTTCCCTGGTGGTTATATCAGACCCACAAAGTCAATTGCCCATTTTTCCAAGACTTGCAAAGTAAGATGTAGTCTTGATGGTAGGTTTCGTCCCTTCGTGATGGCTTCCCCATCTTCTAACAAGCATCACATGCCTGCAATTTGCCTTAGAATCCTTATGCATCATTGGCCACCATAATCTTGCACGCAGGTTCTTCTATGTGATTGCTCTCCCAGCATAGTTGTTACACAAGAAAATGATCTCCTCATTAGCTCAGAGTAGAAGGGCAAGATGGCTGAAAGATTGGACAAGTTCATAGGCCTATTTGCCAAGCTAACACTCTTCAGGAACTAGCAAGGTGATTTATAAAGATTCCTAGCCATGCATCAGGCGTGTTAGTCCCTATGGTAACTCTCTGTGTTGCCTTAGGTGGTGTGTTAGTCAACTTTAGTGAGTTTCTGGAGGTCAAAGTAGTGGGTTGACTAAATAATATCCCTATATTCACTCATATGTCAGCCCATAAAGCAGGGAAACATACATGTTCAACCTATTTGAGGAATTTCTATTCCTAACGAAGTCTACAAATAGGGAAAGAGAGATAAATCATGGAAACATCTCAGCTTTTGTCCAAAATAACTCATGAAACATTTGGCAAGGTTTATCCTCTCATGCTATATATTTGAGGCTAGGGCTATTATGAAGGGGGTCGAAAGTATTGAAAGGATTTCCTATTGACTGTCAAATATTGCATTAGACATTGGCTCTTCAAGAGGTTAGGAAGAGAGAGAGAGAGGAGCTAGAGGAGTAAGGGAAGCTTGATGTAACTGATGGTTGTAATCACTCTTTCCTATCATTAATGTAGACTTGCAGATGTGTTTTCCACTCCATGATGTTGGTATTTTGATTTATTTACATGTTTATGCAACACTAATGATTATGAGTAGCTTAGATATCTGTAGTTAGATATCCCTATGTATTCTTGTATTGATTTCAAAGTTATATGGTCTGATATTATGCCTCGTCTTGTTTATGTGAAGGTATTGATCTAGGAGCTAGCTGAGGGGTCTTCCACTCCACTACTTTGTGTTCTCCAACAACACCACACCAAGATCTGAGGTAACAATCCTTCTTCTTACTTTGATTATCATTTCACTAATATAGATATGCGCATGTATTTGTGGGCCAACTATAGCTAATATGAATGTCTGCCAAGGATCTCGAGCAGATCCTTGAGTGTATCACCACCACAGTCACCTGTGCATTAATTTATGTAGCAGAATTGGTGACTCCACTGAGAACTAGACTTTGTTCTCGGTTTTCTCCCAGAAAGTTCCTAGATCTCTCTTTCTTCTAGGCCCTCTTGTACTTCTTGATCCCCTTTCTGACCACTCAGGACTATACAACACCCTTCTCATAGTGCTCAACCTCTAATTTGATCCCAACGACCTTGATTTAGAGCCTATTCCACACTAACATACCCTACTAGTGAAACCAATGCTTTATAAAGAAATGTGGCCTTAAAACCAGAGCGTTAGTGCAGCCGCTAACTCTCTGTGTCCTTTGTTGAAGTGCGTTAGCTAGCCAAGTCTTGATAAGAAGTCAATGATGTGCACTCATGGGTTGGGAAAGTTGCTTGTAGGCTGATCAGGGAGCTCCAGATGTGCATGTTTGATTGATATATGTTTCCTGAACATTTTTTTCTTTTTAGGAAAATAGCTTTAGAGCTTAAGTTTTTCATAAAAAAGAAAATACAATTTTTTTTACTGTTTTTCTGCTTAGTTGGTTAGATATGCATTCATTTGGTTTTAAAAGTTCTTAGAGAGCCTTGTATTTATTTCGCTTGTGCTTTTGTTTTACTATACTAGATGCATGGTATATATTGATGTATAAATGACTCTTTCCTTATAGAAGCAACTCACTCATCGAAGTTAAATTTAAATCATTTTTCCGCATTATTTGTGTCAGAGTCCCACATAACTCCATACTTCAACACCCCCACCGAAGACATTAACAAAGTACATTTAAAATTTACGTTGTAATAAAATCAATCATCAACTCTTTTATGAGTAAACACACATATTAGTCTAGGCTAGGATCTTGGGTTAGGCAGTTGTGAGTTAACTTCCCAAGATCATACACCGAAACTAGTGTCATTAATGAGGGAAATCCTTTTGTGCTCATACTATCCTGGACCACTCCAGTCAAATCAGAGCTAAATGCAAGACAACATTGGACTATAAATGAAGGTAGACCACCTTCACTTACATCTCCTTTGGGTATTCTGTGTATCGGGGATCCCTTCGTGGATATCAGAGCTGAGTTGGGGACTCAAGTATCTTGCCCACACAGCGTACTATCTACGACCATGTTCCCCTGGATAATATCTATGATTTGAGGTAACCATATTGGCCATACTTTTTAGGGAAAAACACAAGGTGAATGGGATGGGCTACCTTGGTATCTAAAGAGATAAACCTACTCTATGTTCGGTTTTTGGGAGGGTACTCGTCTTCACAAGAGTACTTGACCCCTTAATCTGAGGTTCAGGTGAAGCTCAAGGGTAATTGTAACTGTACATTTGGCCATCTCTCTCTTTTATCCATTGTGATACTATGTCTCATCTCCAACAAACGGTGGTTATCAGACAAGGTCATACCCTCTGCTTGTTGATTGACTTATTTAAAGTATTTTTTATTTTTCAGGTGCCAGTTTGTTATCACCTAGACTATAAGAAATATCACGATAAAATATTTTGATAAAATTTATCGGTCACTGTGGCTACATACGACCCTCGTCGTTAATCTAAATGGAGACAAGGTCTTCGTCCACTAATTGTGGAGGATCCATCATGCCCTAGTGAGTCGAATTACCCATCTTCGGGTAATCAGTGTCCAAGAACTAAAACTGAATCAGTATATACATTCCACGACTCAAGTTTACTAGAAGATTTCTTTACTGAAGGTTTCATTCCTCCTTATAATCCTCCGATCACGAATCCATTGGGAACACTATTGATTCAATTTGCACCTATACCTCCTAGGTCTTCCGTTGTACATATACGCACCATCCCATCGACAACTAATGGGTCGTGGGATTTCATGGACACTTTTGGTCCACCCCCACTTCCCCAGTCGACAGTTAGTACCACATTGCTAATGGTAAACCCAACTATCACAACTATGCCAAGTCCAAGAACCATAGTTACACCTAACATGAGTGGAACCCATTACATACTAGTTTCTTCCCCTTTTGTGTTAGCTCTAGGACCTTCAGCAAGCACTCCATATAGTGATACTTATAGCGTGGTTATCATGGGTCCCTTTAGTACCCTTTTGGTTGGAATCCATTATTTAGTTCCAACCCCCAGGTTCAGATGCTTGGGGGCACTATTCCCAATATGCACATACTGGCCAGGAACATTATAGTTCCCCCTTCGTTTACAAGACAAACATGATAGTTATTGATTGACATGAATCCTCCATATGTCTGGCAACAGACGATGACTAATTATGTGGCTAGTGGGATCTCTCAACAAGGTCTCGCTCAATCCATATGGGCATCCCACTCACAACCTCAAATGAGTCAAGGGGGCATTCATTATCCTAGGGGCACTTATAGACCAACCTAACAACCCCTATGGATAACCACAATATACAACTTTTCCCCAAGGAAATTATTATTCCACAAATCCTATGTATTATGTTGGGAAAAATATGATGGGAGGACCGCAAGGACCCTCAAGTCATTTGTCATCACCTTGGTCTGAATTGGGGACATCAAATACTTTTCCTTTCTTGGCAATGCTTGACATCTCCAATTTGAACAAAATCACCAACGAACCCATATTTCACAACTTACTTTGGCCTCCAATCCCACACAAAATTTCCACCAACATCCTGAAGTTCGAAGGGAAACAAGAGGAGGATCTGGGTACACACATCAGCACCTATCATTTATGGTGCATTTCTAACTCCATGGTGGATGATAGTATCCAGATTTGACTCTTTCCCCACACCCTTATTGGCAATGCAACCAAGTGGCACATTGAGTTACCACGCGCATCAGTCAATACCTTTGTTGCTTTAGTGATGGAATTTTTAAAGCACTTTCAACTACCCATCCATTATGAAACCGAGGCATAACTCCTTATTTATGCCAAGACATCTCTACCCACATCTCCAATCACATCCATGAATGGAAACGTAGGTGGAGGCTAGTCAAGGTGTCCCTCCCAGATTATCTATTAGTGCATTGGTAAATATCTTCTCCCTCAAATAACTAAGGATGTTGCCTTAGGTGGTCTAGTCATAGAAGACCAATCCATTCATCGTGCCCAACACTTAGATTTGATTTATTCGCAGTCTAGCATATTATACGACGTCATTCCCAATGACCCTGGAACTTCCAATCGCCCTGCTACTCAAAAACCTGGTGCGCACACTGATGGTATAATCAGTGCTACCTTTAGGGATGCTGTAAAAAAGCTTAGCGGAAACATTGCCCAGTTGTCAGCTGACCCCACTACCCAATCAGTTTCTCTTCATATAGCCACGATAAAATCTATGCAGGCAACACAAAAAGCCAACAATAAGAATAACAAGAACAAGAAAAATATTCTACTTCTGAAGAGCATTCAGCCAAGAAATCAAACCCAAAGCAGAAAGTTGTTGCACCACTTGACAATGGAAAGAACAAAGTTGTCAAGTTCCCTTACAAGATCTATGTGGAAGACCATATGACACATCATTTTCCGCACCTCCAAGAATGCATAGATCTCCTTGCTCAAAAGGACACTAGCGGGACCCCTGTGGTCCTAAACAACCCTTTCCCTACTCAACAGTAGGAACATCTTATTGTGAACCAACCTCAACCCCCGCAAGGGGGAAATTATGGCATCATCCTTCAGCTAGTGAAGGACCATCCACCGTTTACACATTTGAAACTATTGCTCTTCAAAGAAGATCCAAAACTTATGGAGATCGAGTCTCTAATGCTGAGGAAACCTCCTCAAGTACAAACCCACCACCACCCAACGATCTTCATATCAAACGACCGATTTCTGATCTCGTGATTCACCCCCCAAAAGGGGCACTTTGTCACACAATAAATAATACATCTGCACATGCTGCCCAAAACTACAGTATTGTAGAAGATTTGGCACAATCACCGGTAGCTATGTTGGTGCTCAAAGTATTGCAAACTTGTCCAGCACAAAGGAAAGCTCCACTTTCATCAATTAGTGGGGTCAATCCTTGAGATTTCATGATAGCAATATTCGACATGGAAAAATGTAAACCTCTGCTTTCACACTAGCTTGCATTTCAGGTGAAATTTTTTTCGAAAGGATGAGGGGTACATAGAATTGTCATTGACGAAGGTGTTTCAACCTACATCATGTCGGATTCATGTTGGCTTGCCTTTCGTCCTCCAACCCTCTCACCACCATTGAATTCCCTTAAAGCTTTCGACGACCACACTTTCATCCCAAAATGTTACCTTTCCAGCTACCCCATCACTTTGAGTGGGAAAATGGTAATGGTGGATATCAAAGTCATAAATAGAAAACTCGACTATAATCTATTGTTGGGCCGCATTTGGACTTATGCCATGATTGACATTGTGTCTACTATCTTTCATATCATCCTATTTCCATTGGGTGGAAGGATAGTCATAGTGGACCAGATGTCCTTTTGTACCTGATATTACTCCCCATTACTTAGTGGCTTTTTACCTTTAGTGGGTGGTATACCTAACTCTTATGTTAGTATCAGTACTGTTCTTTTGAAGGGTTCTTCCCTGATGGGTTGTTTTACTTTCCCACTCCATAGATAGTCTCTATGGTCTCATCTATTCCTCATGAACTGACTGATTATTGGATCCTCCCAGACCCTTCAGACATGTACTCTTACAGAGAACAAATTCTGTTGTCACCAACCGAATTGGCCTATCAAGCCATTAAATCTGAATCCGAGTTTCCGATCACTTTGGTCACGACCAACGATACCACCTCTTCTGCCATTACTACTCCCTCTAATGATCTCCTCAATCAAGTCATACCTTCAGACGAAGCTATTCGAGAGATCATTTTTTTGGAGGAGATGCCTTGAGAGGATTCTCATCATCACATTTCAATATCTAATTCAGACGTGATAGCCATACAAATCCTGTCCTTTGAAACACCTGAGATCGTTCCCTCGAGTTATACCAGCATCCAAACTTTGGATTTGGAAGGGAACATGGGGAATATTTCAAAGACATTTCTCATCGATATTTCAGTCATGACAGGCATCATGGAAAACATCTAGATTAGAGCCGATTTCACTCCTGAGGAAATTGCAAGCTTCACCTACCTCTTCAAGGAATTCCACGATGTATTTTCTTGGTCTTACGAGGAAATTACCAGCATAGATCCACCTAGTATTGAGCATGAGATCAAGGTTTATGATAATTCCAAGCCTGTTTGCCAAAGGCCTCGACTAGTCCACCCCCACAAAATTGCAACTGTCAAGATTGAGGTGGAAAAATTGTTACATGCTGGTTTCATTTACCCCGTTCCCTTAATGGAATGGGTTTCCAATTTGGTTCCTATAGATAAAAAACAACATACCATCCGTGTCTGTGTCGACTACCGAGACTCGAACATTGTGTGTCCAAAAGATAATGATCTGACACCGTTCTTCAACCAAATAATAGATGATTGCACTAGTTGAAAATCATTCTCATTTATGGATGGTTTCTCAGGCTATAACCAAATCACCATAAAACCCATGGACTAGCACAAAAATGCCTTCATTTTCCCTTGGGAAATATTTTCATATCGAAAACTCCCATTCAGTTTAAAGAATGCTGGAGCAACATTTCAACGGGCCATGGACTACGCATTTCATGATACTAGACATATTGTTCATGTTTACTTGGACAACCTTCTAGCCCATTTCAAAAAGCAAACTTAGTACCTAGTTCATTTACGAGCAATGTTTCTTAGGTGCAGGTTCTATAACATATGTCTAAATCCACACAAATGCATTTTCTTTGTCGATTCTGGGCCCCTACTTGGTTTCATTGTCTCAAAACTTGGGATTAGGGTTGACCCTGATAAGGTAAAGGCCATTACTCAATTTCCCGAATCATGATCCATTTTACAGCGCCAATGTTTGCAAGGGAAAGAAAATTTTTTACGACAATTCATCGTAAACTATGCTAAGATGATGAAAGGATTTATGTGCCTACTAAATAATGGAGTACCATACCTCTTGAATGATCAAGCCCAACGATCATTTGATGCCTTGAAACAGGCACTATATCAACCCCACTTCTTATGCCCCCAACTATGCGTGCGACTCTTTCCTCTATCTGCCAACCTCACCTTCCTCTGTTGGAATGGTGTTGGTCCAAACTCATGATGATCTGAGTGAGCATGTGATATATTATCTATCAAAAGACCTAGCTGGGCCCAAATTAAGATATTCACATGTGGAAAAGCTGTCCTTGGAAGTTATCTTTGTTGTCAATCGATTCTGACACTATATACTGCTATGACAAACTATAGTCATCGCTTTAGAGAATCCTGTAATACACATTTTGTCTCGTCAAGTTATTGGACGAAAATATTCAAAATGGATAGTTATCCTCCAACGATTTGATTTGGTTTCACCACTACCAAGGCAAAAAAATCCTTAGTCTTTGTAGAATGATTGTTAGATCTTCCCATTATCAATCCAAATGAGATACCTCATGATCCTCTCCTAGATGAATCTGTCTTTCTGATCGACTCAACTGACCCTTGGTATTGTGACATTCTTGTCTACCTCCAAGTGCAATGATTCTGCCCTGAACTATCTTTAGGTGAATGTTGTCACATCCACCACCAAGCTCGACACTATTTAGTGCTAAACGATACTTTATATTGTCGTGGCACCAATACAGTTCTTTGAAATTGCCTCACTCATGAAGAGGCGGAACACATTTTAAATGACTGTCATGCAGGGGCATGTGGCGGTCATCTTTCTAGCATATATTATGCCCAGAAAATTTTACGGGCAAGATACTACTAGCCATCCTTGTTAAAATATTGTATCAAGGCAATCCAGCAATGTCACACTTGTCAATTATTTACAAAGAAAATGCGCGCTCCTTCGGCCTCCCTACACCTAGTTATCTCTGTCAGTCCCTTTTCTAAATGGGGTATTGACTTTGTCACGTGCAACCCCACTTCCTCTGATGGACACAACTACAATATTATTTCTGTGGACTACTTTACGAAATGGGACAAAGCTATTCCCACTTTCTGGTCCGATGGAGAAACCACGACATTATTCCTTTTTAATTAGGTTATCTGTGATTTTGGTGTGCCCCGCATGATCGATATAGACCATGGGTCTCATTTTCATAATCACATGATGTCTGACTTAACATCGTTGCTCAGTTTTCGTCAGGACCAACCATCCTCCTACTACTTGCAAGCCAATGGCCAGGTAGAAGCCATTAATGTCATCTTAAAAACCATGATCCATAGGTTAGTAGGTAATCAGAAAACCATTGGCACCACATGTTATATCCTACATTATGGGCATATCAAACTTCAGTCAAAACCACTACAGGATTTACACCATTCCGACTCACTTATGGTCTGGAAGTGGTACTACCTATCAAGTGCCATATTCCTTCCCTAAAATTTTATGTTGAACTCTTATGCGACACTAGTGTCGAAGAAGAGCGCTTGCAATATCTCAATCAAATCGACGAAACCCATAAAGATGCCAAATTAGCACTCGAAGCCCACAAGAATTGGGTCAAAGCATTGTATGACAAAAAGGTCAAGCCTCATTCTTACCAAGAAGGCGATCTTGTATCGCTATATGATAAAAAAACACAACCTCTTAGGGGTAGGAACGCTTCAACCCTTATGGATCGGTCCATATGTCGTCACTAAGGCCCTCCCAAAATGGGCATATGAACTTTAGGACTATGAAAGAGTCCTAGTCGCGGAGCCTCGAAATGGGCTCTATCTGAAAACGTATTATGCCTAGTATTGCACTAGGCATGTGCTTTGTAATTCTATGTATTTATAAGTTTTGCTTCTTTTTGATGTGATTGGATTTTTTGGCATTTTTTAGTATTTTTCTCATACATGTTTCTCATTGCGTAGATGTCTTCATTACCCTTACCATATGTAGGGTATGTGGATGGTGCCAGTCATCATAGATGGCACATTACATCAGCTACTTGGGTCATTTATAGACTTGAGTTGGAACTACTTTATTCTGGGGGAGTCTTTCATGGTACTGCCACCAACAATATTGTTGAGTATATGTCTGTAATTTCACTTCTCACTGAAGCCTCATCTCGGGACATCTTCAATCTGGTGGTCAGGTAAGAGTCTCAGCTTGTCGTTATGCAATTGACAAATCATTGTTAGATTCGAAATCCAATCTTTTTACGTCATTATTTAAGGGTACGACTCTTGGAACATCAATTTGAGTTTATTACATATGAACATATTCCTCAATAATTTAATGCAGTTGTTGATTCATTGGCAAACTATGTATTAGATTGGCATCTCTCTCATTTATTATACATACATGCATGAAAGTAAAAATTTACATAGTTAAAAATTTAAAAAAACATTAGAAAACATTTACATCATAAATTCCAATATATATATATATATTGAATCCCATCTCTTACATCAGAAAATTCCCAAAACCTGGGTGTTTTAAGTACAAAATGGCTACTAAGCCTCGCTACAAACACTTATTGGCTATACCATGCACCTGCTAAGGAGCCTACTACTCATGAAAACTCAAAACAACTCTAGCTATCCTTTGAAGAGGAACCATAAACCACTCAGGTAGACTGATGGTGTGTTGCTGCATATGAGTGGGAATCTCCATCATGGGAAGTGGAGGAATGCCCATGCTCAGGCCTTTGAGGTTCCTTAGAACCTCACGGAGACTTTGTGCATCATCTCCATCTTCAGAAACTTCTGCTCCCATGCTAGCTCCAGGTAGCCGGTCCCCTCACCTCACTTGGTGGTGTATGCCTATAGGTCATACTGGTGCCACATCTGTGTCAAGCAAACACTTCATGTCAGTACATGTTCACCCATAACAACAAAAGCATTACATAAATATTCAAAAGATAAAAAATAATTTAAGGTACTCTAAAAAACCCTTCTTACCTTGAGGCCCCTAATGTGTACCAGGTGGCAATATCAAGTCTAGATCTCCTATAAAGTCCATGCCTTCATGGGTATAGTCATCAATCATCAAGATCAGGCCACTTAGCCACTCGAAGAAGTCCTCTCCGAAGAAATGTCGAATCGGTCCCCCTCAAGTACGAGGATCAAGAGAGGCCCATCACCCTTGCTTAGACTCCCTGGGATCAATTGGACCCACACTCATCTGCGGTCTCATGAAGGCCAACCTCTCAATTATGAAGGACATGATGAGAGTACCATACCCAAAAGTCATTTGGGTACAAGCCTTGTAGGTCTTCAATTCTGCCTTCAGTTGATGAAGAACTACCTCACACTAATTAAATATCTGAGGCTGGACACAGTCAATAGTGAGCAATATTTGGGCATTCGTGGAAACATGAGGACTCTTGGACCCTGCGAAGCATATGATCATCCACAATATGGCCCTCAGGGACCTAGACATGATCCGCTCGATGGGGACCCTATTGCTCACTAAGCCACTGTCAGGTCTACAGTAAGTTTGGACCAACTCCAGGGTGGACCGTGGATCTATCCTTCCCCTGATCAAGTTTTCTCATGCACCTCTGCACGACAAACCAGTCATAAAATAGATATCATCTCTATCGATCGAGAGCTCTTGATCCCCAACCTGGAACACCCCTTGGTGTTCATCCTAGTGTTGGATTATCCAACTTAGAAGTTCCTCTTGACCCTTCATCAGGTAAAGTCTTGCATACTTCATTAAGCCACATCTATGTAGTGCAACTATGCATGTTGGATCATTGAACATTTATAGTTCCTCGCCATCATGAGCTCTTTCTCTCCATAAACTCATGATGATGGATCAAAACCTACACAAAACAACCCAAAAATCAAAAAACGATGAATAAATGCTACCTAAATCACATGATAGGTTTTGCAAGTTCACCCATACATATTAACGCTCCCCCTTAAGGCATATCAAGTGCACTAACGCCCTCCTGTAGGTTGTGAAGGGCGTTTAACACCCCTCTAGACCTAGAGGGGAGAGTTAGTCGTATTTTATGAGCTAGGGCTTCCCCCCCAAAAAAAAAAAAATATACCCCTAATGAAGCTGAAAAAGGTTAAGGAATGTAGGATAAGGGTTTTTCCATCTACCTGGAACAAACAACAAGTTGAATGGTCACCTGGATTGCTCGCAATCGCCCAAGGAAGATCTACTTGTCTTTCACTCCAGAACACTCTCATAGCACTCAAATGATGCAAATGGTGAAAATAGAGGCTCAAAACACCTCTTTATAGTCACTATCGAGGTATGAGTCACCGTAATTAAGTCACTGAAATAGAAGTATTTCATTTCCTATGCTATTATCATGGGCTATGTCAATATATTGTCAATATTACTCATGCTTTGATGAAGAGATTTTTAGGGATGAATTGCAGAAATGACCATGTTCGATTCACTATGAGCGCTTTCTTTTATGGGATCTTTTCTTACTCTTGAATTGAAAAATCCCCGAGTTTTCTTCATTGGGCTTGTAAAACTCTGACGACGACGATATGAGTGCTTTCTTTTTGGGGACTCTTTCTCACTCTTAAATTGAAAAATCTCCGAGTTTTTCCCTTCTTCAGGTTCGTTAAAACTGCGAATAAGGCACGAGAAGTTATTTTACATATTTTTCCTTGCTCATTAAACTAAAAAATTTATCTCAAGTTTTCTTCATTTGACTTGTTAAAAATTGATGAAGATCTATTGAGTTTGACGTCACATGCCTCATTAAAATTTCATGATGAATATCGAGTTTACTCCATCCCCTCGTACTCGTAACAAAATGAGGCAAATATCTATTGAGCATGAGTTTATCGCTTTATCTGGACTTAATAGACTAACTTATGGAAAAAGAGCCATTTCGGGTATACTATTAAATCTCTATTGCACCTGGTTAACAACTATGACAAAGGGACCCCCTTAGAGTCACTCTTTACAATCTTTTTAGACTCTCAAAATATGAAAAGACCATAAAGTTTACCCATCTAGACTAATTAAATTAATCAAACGGGGAAATTGGACAATTCAATTGCTTTATGTCAGTATTTTGGAAAGATTTTTTTGGTAGCAATTGTTCCCTTAAACATGGCACTCCCTCAGCAAAACCTTCTTTGTGATAACCTCTCAAAATGAACCTTACCATCCTATGAGTTTATCCTATATACCTCGATGTTTGTGCATCTCTATATCCTAACACTCTTTGGTGTTCTTGAGTCTAGTGATGCATGGTTAAAACCTTTGTGCATGCCTTCTATTATTCAAGGGATCCCTTTATCTTTTGTTTAGTCCATTAAACCATCAAACATATTCTTCCATCATGCCCTCCGTCGATTTGACCCAACGCTCAAACTATTTTTAAAAAAATAATCATTCTTGTCCCATTTCGTGTTGAATGATGTAGGACACATTATTTCCTACCTTTCGATAGGTCTCTTCCTATCGCCTTCAACACTCTATCTAGGAATTAGACCCAGAAACACGTCAGTGCCTTGTAACTTGCAGACATCAATGGCAGGTTACCTAGCCTTTGGTTAGGGGTTTCCATTATTGGCTTTTGGTTAAATGATTCTACAAGTGTTCGATGACAAAAACATTATTCACACTTGTTAGATTATACTGTGAATATTGGAGACCATCATCATTGTCGGTGGCCATCCTCGTATCTCTTAATAGTCTCCATTATTGACTGGTAATAGGACGATTTCATACATGTTCGAACTCAATGCCTTTATTCGCATGTATTGAAATATGTTGTTAAGGTGAAGCATAGATCAAGAGCTTGCGTATATGCTTACATCACTCAGCCTTATTTCCTCTCCCCGCATATATTATTTTTTGGAGACACCTCTTTAGGATGATCTTATTATGACACAAGTTCCACATTGTGCTTATTGGTGGACACGATCATCATATCTCTTTGTTGAGAAATCACTCTGAAATAGCTACTGAGCGTGGGAATGCCTAAGTCAGGACATGATTTTAGATTTTGTATATATGTGTTGTATCAAGTTTTTCTTAGTCTCGAAGCTCCTATCCTCTCTCTCTTTTTCCAGAACACAACAGTTATAAAGTATTTCGACCATCGTCTTTGCCTCTAATCTCACAGTTTAGGGGGCATCTATTACACAGGAAAATGACCTCTTCATCATCTCATAGGAGAAGGACAAGATGACTGAAGGATTGACCAAGTTCATAGGCCTATTTTCAAAGCTAACGCTCTCTAGGAACTAGTAAGGTTCTTTATAAATCTTTCTAGCCATGCATCAGATGCGTTAGTCCCTAGGGTAACTCTCTGTGTTTACTTAAGGGGTGCGTTAGTCAAATTTAGTGAGTTTCTGGAGGTCAAAGGAGCGGCTTGACCGAATAATATCCCTATATTCACTCATATGTCAGCCCATAAAGTAGGGAAACATCCAGACTCGACCTGTTTGAGGAATTCTATTCCTAACAGAGTCTACAAATAGGGAAAGAGCGATAAAGCATGGAAACATCTCAGCTTTTGCCCAAAATAACTCATGAAAGATTTGGCAAGGCTTATCCTCTCATGCTATATATTTGAGGCTAGGGCCATTGTGGAGGGGGTCAAAAGTATTGAAAGGATTTCCTATTGACTGTCGAAGCTTGTATTAGAAATTGGCCCTTCAAGAGGTTAGGAAGAGAGAGAGAGAAAGAGGAGATGGAGGAGTAAGGGAAGCTTGATGCAACTAATGGTTTTAATCACTCTTTCCTATCATTAATATAGACCTGTAGTTGTGTTGTCCACTCCATGGCATTGGTATTGTGATTTATTTACATGTTTATGCAATGCTAATGATTATGAGTAGCTTAGATATACGCAGCTAGATATCCCCATGTATTCTTGTATTGATTGTCAAAGTTATATGCTGTGGTATTACACCTCGTCTTGTTTATGTGCAGGTATTGATCTAGGAGCTAGTTGAGGGGTCTTCCACTCCGCTACTTTGCATTCTCCAGCAACACCACACCAAGATCTAAGATAACAATACTTCTTCTTACTTTGATTATCATTTCACTAATACGGATATGTGCATGTATCTCTAGGCTAGATGCAGCTAATTTTATTGTCTGCCAAGGATCTCAGGAAGATCCTTGAGGCTATCACCACCACAATCACCCATGAATTAATCCCTATAGCAGAATTGGTGACTCCACTGGGGACTACACTTAGTTCCCAGTTTTATCCCAGAAAGTTCCTAGGTCTCTCTTTCTTCCAGGCCCTCCAATACTTCTTGATCTCCTTTTTGACCACTTAGGACTATACAACACCCTTTTCACAGTGTTCAGCCTCTGATCTGATCCCAACAACCTTGTTTTAGATCCTATTCCACACTAACGCACCCTACTAATGAAACCAATGTTTTATAAAGCATTGTGGCCTTGAAAATAGAGCGTTAGTGCAGCCACTAACTCTCTGTGTCCTATGTTGAAGTGTGTTAGCTAGCCAAGTCTTGATAAGCAGCCAATTCTGTGAACTCATGGGTTGGGAAAGTTGCATGTAAGCTGATCAGGGATCTGCAATCATGCATGTTTGATTGATATCTATTTCCTGAACAATTTTTTCTTTTTAGGAAAATAACTTTACTACTTAAGTTTCCTCCCACCACTCCTCTATGTGCTTTGGTGAGGATGTTGGATCATTTAAACTCCAGAACATATCGACGCAGTATCTCATCAAAGCCCATCTTATACAAGTGTCCAACAATCACAGAAAAATCAGCCATGCAGACCATCATTTTTCTGTTGTGTATAATATCTCTTTGGGGCCGTGACAGTGGTTAAAAAATGGATTATGTTAGCAAAGTGATGATTTGTTACACACACATAAAAGAGCTGCACATCTGACAACCCTTCTTCCAAACTAGTGTGATCTTCGCCTGTATCAATTCTGGATAAGTGATCTGGTCCCGCCTTCAATTTTCTAGCCTTCTCAATTACCTCAAAGTCCTATTCTTGAAAAAGAAACAGCCACCTACAGATCTTCCCCCCCAACACAGGCTTGTTGACCAGGTACTTGAGAGCATAGTGATCTATATACATTTTGAATTGAGCGCCTAACAGGTAATGTCTAAATTTTTGTAGCGCGTACACCATTGCCAACCCTTTGTGCTTTGTAGTTGAGTATTTCTTCTTGGTCTTTGATAATTTCCTGCTCATGAAGGCTATAAGATGATCAATTTCGCCTTCACCTTGCTGGGTTAAAATTGCACCTAACATAATACAGGAGGCATCCACATGAACATGAAATTATTTCTTCTAGTTTGGGAACACCAAAATTGGCACAATCACCATCTTTTCCTTTAAAACATCCAAACTATTTTGAAACTCCTCATCCTAGCAAAAAGTCACATCCTTCTTCAATAATTTCTCCATTGCTGCGGTGATCTGTGCATAAGCTTTGATAAACTTCCTATAGTATTCGGTGTGTCCCAGCATTGCACGTGGTTTTTTCACATTCTTTGGAGCCTCTAAACTGACAATAACAATGATCTTCGCAAGGTATACCATTAATCCCTTCTTGCATACCACATGGCCTAGCAATATCCCATAGGACACACAAAAAATACATTTCTTCATATTCAGGTAAATCTGGTATCTGCGAGAAGTATCCAACATAAGGCACATAATTGCAACATGAGATTTTACCAATCCAAATGCAGTCCAATCGCCAAAATGAACTTCTAAGAATTTATGGATGAACTCTTTAAAATCTGCAATGACGACCCTTTTGAATAAGGCACATTCTTCAGCCCAAATGGCATCATTGTGTATTGGAAGCATCCCCACTCTGTCGTGAAGGTGGTCTTGCTGCAGCCTTCTAGATCGATCTTAGCCTGGTGGTACCCTAAGAACCCATCAATGAATGAATAAGATTCCTGCCTTCCAACATTATCCATGACTTCATCTGTAAACAATGTTATAAATGGGTCATGGACACACGCATCATTTAGCTTTCTCAGATCTATGCATATCCTGATTTCATCTTGTTGCTTCTTCTCTTGAACAACCATGGGGCTCACCCAATCAGACTCTTCCACTGGCTCAATGATTATATCCTCCAACATTTTGTCCAGCTCTTTGTGCACATTCTCCTGATACTTAGGATTTGACAGTAGGGTCTATGTTTCACGGGCTTCACATCGGGCTTTATGGTTATCTCTATTACACCCAGATCCCCTACTATTCCGTACAAATTCGAAAACTTGGTAGGAAACATGTCCTAGTATTCGTTCAATACTTCCGCAACCTTATCAACTCTATCTTCATTCCAATAATCACCTATCTTTGCAAATTTAGGTTGTGCGTCAAATCTAATGTTCACTTGCCTAGTGTTCAAAGGTTTTGTTATATCCAGGTTTGCTAATTTGGGTCCTTCAACCTCACGTTGTCCCTCGAACTTGGGAATGTGGATATCTCATGAATCCTCTTATTCTTCTTCTACAGTTACATTATAGCATTCTAGTGTGTGTCACATTTGTGTATTCTAGCCCAGTTGAACCCATTCTACTGACTTCTTAGGCATCCTAAAGATTGTGGTCTTAATTTCTTGGAGCGCTTCATCAATGCACGTAAATCCATCCTAAAAGTTGAAAGTTAACAAGAAACTTTCCCTCAAGATATCCCAGTCAGCTGTCCCATGGTGTAGCTCTGTTTCCAAGTATCATTTCATCAGAAGAGTATCTAGGGTGTGACAAAAGATATGTACCCATTTTGGTTGAGGCTCATCCCCCCAGGTTTTAGTCCATTGCACCAAATGCTCTCGCGGATCATCCTTGCTCGAGTATTTCTCTGTCAGGCAGGTATTCGTGTACCTAAACCTTAGCTTCATCATTCACTTGTACTCTTTCAAGTCAGCGAAGCTATGCTTATGTGTCCCCCTCTATCGTGCAGGCGTAGCGCGCAACACCAGATCTAGCACTTGGAATTGATATTATTCTGGAACCTCCTTTTCAAACTATTCCAAAAATAAGTTAACATCATTCAAACCATCATAATGAGGTAGATGTCGTAACTCTGTAGATACGTAACGAAGCGATTTTGTCATTACAACGTGGTGTTGAGACTTCGTGCAGCTTATATTGCCAGTGCTCGAGTTCTTCATTTGAATCTGAGGTATAGGAGCTATCTCTATCATGTAATTCACCCATCTGTAGTGGAATTGATCCAATATTCATCGCATGCAATGATCTTGTATATTTGATCCAAATTGTCTTATTCTTCATAGTTGCATATTGGTTCAGTGTAGCGCACTCCTTTAGTGGGATCCAATGGGACAATAACCTAGAGTGCCTTCCTTTCAATGTTATTCTTCACTTTTTCAAATTAAGGCCCAATCAATTCCAAATAATAGAGGGTAAGGATTGTTGTCATCCACTATTTCAATTACTTCGAAGTCGGCTAGAGTGCTTTCTCCCTCAATGTCTATTGTTACCCCATACAAGCGCCCCATAGGAATGATCTTCTGTTGATTGGCCATGCATAGCCATATAAGATACCATTTTAGCACAAGTCTCCTGATACTTTCCCACGTCTACTTTGGCATCACGTTCGCATCAGAGCCTAGATCCAGGATGACTTGATCTATTTCGTACTTTCCAATCTGCACGGTCAACCTCATTTCACACCCTATCTTCTTCTTATGTTTACCCAATTTTATCATAGCGTGTTGTTCGAGAGGAGTCTTGATTTTACCCATACAATTGTCAATTAGCTCCTGGATTCCTTCCACCACCTTCCAATCTAGCAACAACTTCATACAGGTTTTCAGAAAAGTAGCCAATAACGAGGGATCTGCATCATATGCTTCATTGTTTTTAGCCGATTTCTCTTGACTTCCTGATGTAGAAGCCTCAACAAAGTTCTTCTTGGCTTCCATAAAAGTTTCTTTAGCCTTGTTGAGATCAAATCTGACCTCTTTTTTGGTAGTCTTACGCACCCAACCTTTGGTTTCTAGTTGCTTTTCTTTATCTTCTCCCATGGTAATACCACTTCGCATCACGATATTGATGCTATGGTCCTCTTCATGAGGCTCCACCCTCGTCATCTGTATATTTTGCATGGTTGGTTGAGTCTTTTTCTCCTGCATTTTGGCTATCAGCATTGGGCAATCCTCTATCACATGATCAAACTATCTGCAATATTGAAATGATGGTTGCATTAGGTTTTGATAGTTGCTGGCAAAATGTTATGCTTCTCCACAATTATAGAAAATAATTTGTCCACAAACTCTTCTAGCCCTTCCTCCTCTTCCTCTTCCACAACATTGGAATCCTCCATGTACTACACCCTCGGCCTGATCTTGAGCCCAAGTTTAAGATTGAATCCGATATGTAGGCGTCTGATCCATCATTAATTCATAGCTTCAGTAGCGTCGTTCATCATGCCCAACTGATTTACATAAGGTACAAAACAATTGTTGCAGAGTTTGTACAACCTTTTGCAAGAGGTGACAATGGTTAGTCATGTGCTTCCCATTTATCTGGAAGATAACACACCATAAGGGTACTCCTGTGCTTGGTCCAACAATTTTCTCAGGATTCAAAGGAACAAGACCTCCTCCAATCAGGTAATTTAAATAAACAAGACAATGATCCTTATCATATCCCTTATTTTTACATATTATTCACCAAATTTCAACACACATCTCAGGCTAAGCTTCCTTTCCTATCTTCAAGCTTTGCAACTCCATGTGTAGGCATGCCAGCTATGACTGAATCTGTTGTACTCCAATGTTCATATCCTTCACTGTTGAGGTTTCCAACCTCATCGTGATCTCCACAAATTCTGTTTATGTTCCTATTTTCTACTGTGATAATGGAAATCTTAGATGAGGCAATAATGAAGCAGTGTATTAGTCTCTGTGTCGATCATCTGTGATCTTCTTATTACCCTGCCAGATCAGGCATTTTAGCCTCTGATCAAAGTCCCACATAGACTCATTTTCCTTCTATTGTATTTCCTTAAACTCTGTTTCAGACTACGTCTAAGAGTTAGTATTTTTAAACTCTCTATTCATTACCTTCTGAGTCTCTGCCATCATCGCACTGGGTTTATTCGTACATAACTTGATATAACAAGTCAATGCCCTATCCTACAATGTTGTGACTAGCTACGCTTTCTTCATATTATCATCAATAATCTGTTGTGCCTTCCACACAACATCTGCAACGAACTAGAATTGTTCAGGGTCCTCACTTCCCACCCCTTTAAAAACTAACATCTTCATCGTGTTCACCATATTGAATGGTTGATGTGGAGGTGGGGGTGGGGGTGGAGGTGTAGGTGTATGTTGCAGAGGTGGAGGTGGTGGTGGAGTGGATGGATGCGGTATCCCTGAGATACCCTGGCTTACTATCTGTAGCTCACTTCATGGTGTTCTTAGAATAGTTCCTTGATCATCACTATCAGGAGATCCTAACAACGGACTGTACTTAGAACTTGATTCTTCGTTTCTTCTAAAGGGTTTTCCACTTCATTTAGTCCCAAACATCAATGTAATGGAATAACTCGCTTTTCACACAACAACATCTTAATCCAGGTTTTCAGAGATTTTAAGTACTTACCTCTTGGTCCCTTAAAGAAGCTGCGCTCTCCTTCACTATAGCTAACAGTCGCATCGATCGTGAACTCAGTGATGAATCCTCCTAAAATACAATTGATCCAGTGATCAAAGGCCTGTAGGATGTTATTTTATGAAGCCTCCAAATGCTTCACCAGATTTAGGGTCCACACAATAGGATCATCAAGCTTCCATGTACCCTAAATATTTGCTAACCTGGACAACCACTCGTGCAATTCATAAGGAAAAGAGCAGAATAAGATTTCAAGCTCGACTGTATACAAGTATCTGTTTAGCCACTCTTCCTTGGACAAGCACAAATTTATGTTTTCCTGTGCTGCAAACGCGTGCAGTTTTCGATCAGTCCACTTCTAAATTTATGTCTTCGTGGGAAACCATTTATGACACATCCCTTTAGCAAGATCCCAGTCCCAGCAACACAACCATTTGTTGGCTTGATGGGGCCTAAACCAGGTTCAATGTTATCTACACCAACCAACAAAACCCTAACTACTAGCTCTTTCAGCAACAACCTACGTAGCGCAGGCTGCAGTCTCACCTAAAGCAGTATTGAGGGGTGACATACTAGGTTTTTGCGTCCAAAGGTCAATGTGATCGGTTCCTATGGTTCCTAGAGCTTAGATATATCTTTGTGAACTCTAACCCTTCAAAAAAATATGATTATAGTTAATTCACCTAAACAGCTTCCCGATCTTCGCGAATGTTCTTAAGTATTCATAATAAGCATAAATATCACTGATCTACTACCTTCGCACCCCATATAAGCATTAATTCATATAAAGTTTAACAAAGAGAGAAATCATAGATACTTGTAGAAATAGGAAATAATACACAAATGCATCAGGATTGGCTCAAAACTATCTTTATTAAGTATAATCATTCAAGTACATACTCCTTTTCCGTGCACATGCAACCTGTGGACTTACCAAGGTCTCCACACACTCAATTTTAGGAGCTTTCCCCTTTCACCTAAGTACATGAAAATGACCTTTCCTGCCTTAGCTTATTGCCCAAAACAATGATCTTCTCTCTTAGTTACTTCTCTAGACTTGCTATGAATCATCTATATATACCATTTCACTTACAACACCATGGTCCATGGACCATGGGAAGGTCTCAAAACTGTCCTATTACTTACCCACCTAAGGGACTAAAGTCCCTTTTACTTTTCCTATCTTCGCACTCCACTTCCACATTTCGTAGAGACTTTACATTTTATAGAAAATTTAACTCAAAATTTGACCAAAACTTAACCCTAGGGACCCCATCCCAAAAATTTATGAAAATTCTTCGTTGATTCCTCAAGAAGAGCTTCTAGAGAATTTCCTTATTTTTAGCTACTATGAGAATTCTCTACCTACAAAAATGAGATTCTTATTTAAGAAAGAAGAGTATTTCAATTGGAAAGTAATTTAAGAAAATATTCATGAAAGTGGTGTTTATCTCTTAAACTTTTCAATATGGTTTCAAGAAAATAAAAAGGGAAATTTAGATGTCTCAACCATGATGTCTTAACTAAAAAGGAATATCATTCACAACTTTCTCCATGGGAGGAAAATTTTGATCTTTCATATATTCAATTTGGGAGCAATGTTGATAATAAGTGAAAGGATGGATTGGCTAAACTTCCACTAGATACACGTGAATACTTCATTCAACATAGTCATGATGAAGATGTTGCATTGAGTTCTCAATAGAAATAGTTCAAGTATATAGAGTAAAAGAAGGAATGTAAACGTGAGATGTATAAGAGACTTCACTTTACATCAAAATTTCAATATATTAATTTATGATCTCGAGTATAGTCTAATTAAAAGGATGTCTTAGGCTTGTTGAATTAGTGTTGTCATTGATGTCAAATCCATGAGGAGCATGTAGAAGAAAGATGTTAGACCTAGAAGGATGGTATTTTACAACCAAGAGTAAGGTTCCTTACCCCTCATAAGTGTTTATATTTCACAAAGGTAGTCCAAATGAGAATGAGAGCTACATTATCAACCAGCTTATTTTGAGACTTTTCCACTTATAGGTCGCGTGCCTCCTAAGTCCTTGCAGTTGAGTAGAAATGATTTTTTTTGGATTCATGCATATATACATAATGTCAATAGAAAAATTTGGCCTATCTAAGTGTCAAGTTAACCCATTAGGTGAAAATTCAGCTTTAGGATAGCCCATAAAACTAGTATTTATAGCCACACATGTGCCTCAATTTAGAAACCAAAAATAGTTGGCTAAGGAAAAAGGTTTGAGATATACAATAGGAGATTCAAGTTAAGGATAAGGAAAAGCTATATGAGGAGTAGAACTAAGTTTTGTGGACTACTTTTTCTAGAAGAATGTCAAGGTGATGAGGTACTGAGGGAGGATTATAATTTTTTTTTTGGGGGGGGTATTTTTCAATGGTAATTTTATGTGGTATGATAGGGCTAGGTTTCATTCTCATGCAAAAATCCTATGTGCATATATACACCATGTATGGGTTGATATTCAATGTTATATATGTGAATTTTCTATGTGAAATTGATTGTCCCTTAGTTGTTTAAGTGTTCCAAGATTTATTAGATCCTTTGTTTCAATGTATGTCCAATGAGACTATGTTTAATCTCTAGATGAGTGAATAGACTAAGCCTCTCTTAGTTCTATCATGACTCGAATCCCTGAGTTAGACCCATTATTTTGTATGATTTATTTGACATTTATGGGAAGTGAGAGAGTTCATAGGATGTTCAAAATCGACCTTCTTTTCCCTGCACACTCAGCCTGCGGACTTACAAAGGTCACTGCACACTCAGTTGCAGGAGCCTTCAGCTTTCACCTAAGTACATGAAAACGACCTTTCCTGCCTTAGCTTCTTGCCCAAAGCAACGATCTTCTCTAGAATAGCTATAAATCATCTATATATACCATTTCACTTACAATACCATGGTCCACGAACCATGTGCAAGTCTCACAACTGTCATATTACTTACCCACCTAAGGGACTAAAGTACCTTTTACTTTGCCTATCTTCGTGTTCCACTTCCACATTTCACAAAGAATTTACATTTTATACAAAATTTAACTCAAAATTTGACCAAAACTTAACATTTGGGACCCCATCCCAACAATTTATGAAATTCTTCGTGGATTCCTCAAGAAGACATTCTAGACAATTTCCTTGTTTTTAGCCACTATTAGAATTCTCTACCTACAAATATGAGATTTTTATTTAAGAAAGAAGAGTTTTTCAATTGGAAAGTCATTTAAGAAAATATTCATGAAAGTGGTGTTTATCTCTTAAACTTTCCAATATGGTTTCAAGAAAATAAAAAGGGAAATTTGGATGTCTCAACCAAAAAGGAATATTATTATCCAATTTCTCCATGGGAGGAAAATTTTGATCTTTCATATATTCAATTTGGGAGCAATGTTGATAATAAGTGAAAGGATGGACTTGTTAAACTTCAACTAGATGCACCTGAATACTTCATTCAACATAGTCATGATGAAGATGCTGCATTGAGTTCTCAATGGACACAGTTGAATTATATAGAGTAAAAGAGGGAATGTAAACGTGAGATGTATAAGAGATTTCACTTTAAATCAAACTTTCAATATGTTAATTTATGATTTTGAATATAGTCTAATTAAAGGGATGTCTTTGGCTTGTTGAACTAGTGTTGTCACTGAAGTCAAATCCATGAGGAGCATGTAGAAGAAAGATGTTAGACCCAGAAGGATGGCATTTACAACTAAGAGGAAGGTTCGTTACCCCTCATAAGTCTTTATATTGCACAAAGGTAGTCCAAATGAGAATGAGATCTACATTATCAACTGGCCTATTTCGAGACTTTTCCACTAATAGGCCGCGTGCCTCCTAAGTCCTTGCAGTTGAGTAGAAATATTTTTTTTTGGATTCATGCATATAGCCTATATAAGTGTCGAGTTAGCCCATTAGGTGAGAAGTCAACTTTAGGATAGCCCAAGAAACTAGTGTTTATAGTCACATGTGTGCCTCAATTTAGAAACCAAAAATTGTTGGCTAAGGAATAAGGTTTGAGATATGCAATAGGAGATTCGAGCTAAGGAGAAAGAAAAACTATATGAGTAGAACTAAGTTTTGTGGAATACTTTGTCTACTAGAATGTCAAGGTGACGAGGTGACCTAGGGAGGATTATAGTTTTTTTTTTTTGGGGTATATTTTTCAATTGTAATTTTATGTGGTATGATAGGGCTAGGTTTCATTCTCTTGCAACAATCCTATGTGCATATATACACCATGTATGGGTTGATATTCAATTTTATATATGTGAATGTTCTATGTGAAATTGATTATTCCTTAGTTGTTTAAGTGTTCCAAGATTGATTAGATCCTTTGTTTCAATGTATGTATGATGAGACTATGTTTAATTTGTAGATGAGTGAATAGACTAAGCCTCTCTTATTTTTATCATGAATCAATTCCCTCAGCTAGATCCATTATTGTGTTTGATTTATTTGATCTTTATGGGAAGCGAGAGAGTTCATAAGATGTTCAAAACAAATTGGTTATAGTGTCTAGAGGATATTCGTTTCCGTAAACGCTCTACATAAATTCCCTATGTGTGTGCATCTGTTATGTCCTGTAGCAATGTAAATGTGATTCAATGAATTCATACATCACATGCCAACACCATAAAGGTACCCTAACCAAACTAAAGGTTTACAATATTGGTGTAGTACTAATAGTGTTGAGGACTTCACAGAAGTCCCATTGCTATGCATTTCAGAATTAGCAAGGGGTAATATTCTATGGGATATAAGTGTTCAAATGCGATATAATCACATATTCCAAATATTAGTGTAAACATCAAGTGTATACTACTCGTTCATGTTGAAATCAAGATTGAATAACAACTAATCTATTCAAAACTTGAATTACAGAAGTCGTGACTCCAAAAATAACATTTTGTAGAAAGTTCATAAGGCTTTATGTTAAATGTGGGTTAATCTAGCCTTAAGTAAATTTGGGTCAATTTGGCCTCAAGTAAATTTGGGTCAATCCAACCTCAAGTAGAACTAAACCAATTTAGCCTCAAGAAAGATTGAACCAATCTGGACCCTAAATGAATTTGGGCTTAGCTATCCTTTATAGAGTGGTCTCATGTTAAATCGTCTGAATAACCCGATTATCGCAGGCCAAAACAAAAACTATTGTGTGACTTGTGTCTAAGCAAAGACATCTGGAAAAATTAGACCCTTTAATGGCATTGGAATTTATTTCTTCTAGAATCTCTGAACACCATATATGAATGAGATAAATAAATGAGAGGGAGTGAAGGTCAAGCTTGTAGTTGATCGAAGGCTAGGTCGAGAATTGTATGCAGTGATGAAATTGTAGCAACCTTCAATTTTGTGATGGAGTTGACTAAATCTTGGTTGGCTACATTAAGAAGTGGCATGTTGGTTTTGTTATAGTGATGTTTACATGTGGAAATCTGAATTGATTCTTTGAGAAGGAGTGGCATTCAAGCATAAGGTTGTGGGTCATAATCTTACAAGCATTGAGTGTAAGGTGACAAAGAGGGTGTATTTTCCAGAGTAGCTGGAAGGGATATATCAAGTAGTATGAGAGTGAGTAATGCTCCTTAGGTTTGAATAAGGTGAAATGTGTTGTAGTCAACCAATATGTTTTAAAATATTTAGCATGGCCGAACTTGAAGAGGCTACTAAATAATCAGGGATAGAGAGTAGTGGCAAAGTTAATAGTGTAGAGAGGATTTTACACAAGGGAAATAAGAGAAGAGTGCTCCTAAGAGAAAGTACTATCTGATTGGTGTAAATCCTCAGGAAAAAGTCGTAAGGAGTGTTGAAGCAGGGAGTAGGGACTAAAAATTCTATAAGTAGACCTCTTCTTTAATAAATTCAAGGTTCAAATTCGAAATGAAATCTCAGTGCATTAGAGTCTACGATAATGTAATATATTTACAGGAGTAGTAGCTATATATGCATATTATGTAATAACTTGTAATGGAGTCGAACAAAAGTATGCTTATTTGTATTAGTTATAGGAACTTTGGATTTACTGTAACCACATACTAAGGGAGTTTATGAAAAAACAAAGATAATTGGTATTCTTATAATATTATAGGAACAACAAGGAATCACAATTTATAGTACAAAGAGTGGGGAAAGAACCAAAGTTAGGACACAACAAATTGAGGAGATTACTAGCCACATGATCAACATATTTGGAGAAATTGCAGTAAAAGTATATTTCTGCACTAAATGACAAAGAAACATGGACCTCAGAGTTGAAAAGAGGATTCCAACATTAAGGAGACTGTAAAGGTAGTAGCAAGAAGTAAAGAGGTTGTGGAAAACAACCTTGAAGCAAAGAGGCTACATTAGAAGTATTCCAACTAAGGTTGGAAAGGCAGAGAGGGCAGAGGAAGTCCTCAAATGGAAGTCAAGAGAACAAGATAAGTTATCGAGAGAGGTGAGCAATAGGTGCAATATCCCATAAGATAAAGGAATGCTCAAGAGGTTCTAGAGGATAGAACGAGTGGAATGCCCAATGGATTAGCTAAGGTGAAGGCTTGCTAAAATATTGAGGTGATAGGATGAATGGAGAAGACTTGTTGCAACTCATGGTGGGCAAGATGAATCTCATAGAAGAGGAAGAAAGATAACTATTGATAGTCATCAAAGGATTCAAGTGTAATCAAAAAGAGAGAAAAGAAGATGCCAAACAGAAGGGAACATGGGGAAATATTAGTCAAGAGGAATTTGACTAAGAAATGATTGAATTAAAGGAAATAGTGAGAATATTGTTGTTGGATGAATTAAAGGAAAGAGCCATTATAATGTTGAAATTGTAGGAAATGGAAAAAGACCAAAGACATGGTTAGGTGTTGAGGAAGAAAAAGGTAAAATTCCCTCTGCTGCAAAAGAGGCTAAATCATAGCCTAAGTTATTCATTGAAGATGAAGGAAGTCAAGAAAATTGAGTATGAGGGGACGAAGTTTACCTCTATGAACTATAAAAAGGACCACTTCTTGGTGAAGATGATGATGAAGACAACGGGAAGAAATTGAAATAAAGTCTTATGGACTCTATGAAAATTCCAGAATAGCAAATGATGTCTGGAGCATTAGAAGAGGCTCTAGAGAATCACATTTTTAAAACTAATCAAGTATACAATAGGTTAGGAGGGTTGATAATCATTAAAAATTGTCATGAAGGAAGATGATGTTGATAAGAGACCTGTTAAGATTGCCATAGATTCTTTGGAGAAGATTTATAATTTTAAATATTTAATACCAAAGGTACTGAATGAGGCTAAAGGGATTTATGGGTTTTAAATTGATAATTTTTGCATGGTTTCATGTTTTGTAGGTATTAAAGCAAGACACTCATTTCAAGTGGTCATAAGTACAAAGGAATATGAAGGAATTCCTTTTCAAGGCATTGAAGCAAGACAAAGTTTGAAACTGGGATATCATATAAGATCATCAAAACTCTCTTACAAGAAGGAAGGAGACAAGTTTTATTTTTAGGCAATCAAAGTAATGACTACACATACTCAATGAATGGAATTTTAGGAGAACGTTTGCAAGAACCTATTGTTGAATTTAACAAGAAAAAAATGCTATGGGAAGATAGTCATAAGAAGGCTAATGAAGATGAACAGTAGCAGCTATAGGAACTGTTCATGAAGTGTGATGAAAACATAAAGCTATTCATGGAATTGAAATCCTTGGAGGAGATATTAATAAATAAAATGGTGCATATTCAACATGTAAATTTGGAACTAGAAGAAGATGACAGTAGAATTTTTTTATTAAAAACAAAGTTAGGTAATGAAATTGATGAAATATGGATTCTAATGAGGAATATTCCTAAAATGAGGCATATCAAAATGATGAAGGCAAGCAACATAAAAATGCAGTTGATTGCATAAGTTTGTATCGGCAAGACTAGTGGATCACTACAATATAAAGTCTAGAATCTTGGAAATTTAAAGGTAGCAGGGAAACAATGGAGCCAAGTTGGTAAACAAAAACAACATAAAGTATATGATCCAAGAGTAGTACAACCAATATAAAGATACATGGCCAAAAATTCACCAAAATTTTCAACCTAGAGAGTTTAATGCAAAAGCATCAACATGTAGGAAACCATTTTTGTGAAATTCCAAAAGAGAAAAAAATTTCCCTCAGATGTAAATTGTGTAAATTGGAAATAATGTGTTACATGTGTCTTGATTCTAGAAAGTATCTCGATTGTTAAAATATTTTAGATGAGTTGGAATTTTGCTAATGTGACCTTGTGAAACAACAAGAAGTGTGATGTTAAGTTCTAAGTTAATTTTAGGAATAATTAATAGATGTTTAAACAATTTTGTTATGTTAAGAGATATTATAGCCAGTAAATGGAAATATCTATGTGTATCATTAGTCAAGGGATAACAAGTGACAAAGCTCAAGAGGCAACTTTATATCCCTATAAAGTGTGGGTGTAAGCCCTATGTGTCCCTGTAAATATAATGTGTTTACGGAATTAAATAATATAAGTTAGAATGCATTCCTTATGGGTTGATATTTTGTGTTGAATCTGTTTTTTCTGAAACCAATTCTCCTTCAGTTGTGTAAGTTTTCCAAGCTTTGTTAAATCCCATGTTTCAACATCAACCCAATGCAACTTTGTGTGTGATACATAGATGAGCGAATAGACTGAGACTCTCTTAGTTCTATCATCAATCTATTCCTTGACTTAGACCCGATATTGAGTTTGATTGATTCAAACTTTGTGGGAAGTGAGAGAGGTCACCGAATGTTCAAGATAGATAGTTTCTGACATGTAGAGAATAATTGTTAGCCTAAACGCTCTAAGTAAATTCTTCTTGTGTGTGGATCTGTTGCATCCTATAGAAACACAACTATGATTCAATGAATTTCGCCATCACATATGAACACAACAAAGGTAGTCTGCCTAGACTAAAGGTTTAAAACATTGGTCTAGTACTAATCATGTTGAGGACTTCATTGAAGAATCACTACCACCCATTTCAGAATCAGTAAGGGATATGCTTCTATTGGAGAGATGCTTTCAAAGAATCTCAAAGCACATACCTCATAAGAAGAGTGTAAATATCATGTGTGGAATGCTCATTCCAGTTGAAATCACCATTGAATAATGACTAACCTATTCAAAACTTAGACTTAAGAAATTCAATTTTGTAGAATGTATGTCAAAATTTAGCTTAAATCATGGCTAATCTTGCCTCAAGTAAATCTGTTTCAACACTACCTCAAGCAAATATAGATAAATGTGGACCATAATGGTGGTTTTGTTACAATGATGTTAATATTCTGAAGCCATTCTTTGAAAAGGAGCATCTTTCAAGAATGTGGATGTGGGTTAGAAGATGACATTGCCTGTAAGTTGAGGTGATAACTGCAAAATCTAAAATGACCCCTTTCTTTAAGACAACTCATAAACCAAGATAATTATAACAAAAAATATATAAGAACCAATGAACAAATAAAACACAGTCACTGCATGAGCTCAACACTATTGTAAATATCATCTCAAATCAAACCAGTAAGTACATTGATATATAATAAAATTATTACTAATATGATTATCAATCAACTAACTAATCATCTGAAACGAATCTACTAACACTACCAATCTTCTGAACCCTAATTATGAGCACTAACAACCCTAATAATATGTTTCCATAATTTTGATAACATACACACATAGAACAAAAAATTTACTGACTAATTTGTTAGCAATTACATGACAAGATTAAGCATTATCCCCAACATCCCACTTAATTATTAATGAGGGCTTACTATCTTATCTCATAGTGCCCAAAACTAATATTTTGCAACTAATTTGGTGAAGATATCTGCTAGCTGATCATGATTATTTATGTGCTTTAATTTCATGCCCCTCATTCCCACCGGTCAATTCCAGCCGAGAGGACATCAGGCACAGGAAGGAGGTACCGACTCACGATAGACGATACCCAGATCCTCATTACCCACCAGACCAGGAGGTTGACACAGGGAGGGGCCTAATCACAGGGAGGGCACACTCCTACTGCTACCACGTAGAGCTACAAATACACAGAGGCACAGGATATCCTCCTTCTGCACAAAATCCCGAATGAAGTAATATTTCATGTCAAAATTATTTTTCCTCCTATGATGAACTGGATTCTTTGTTAACTTGATGGGATTTACATTATCACAATAAATCAATGTAGGACGAAATTGATTTTCTCCAATTTCTTCCAAAAATTTTCTGAGCCAATTGCAACATACTTCGCTTCTATTGATAAAAGGGAAACAATGTTTTTTTTTGAGCTCTAGATAATCAAACCAGAACCAAAAGAGAAACAATTTCCAGATGTGAACTTACAATCATCCATACTACCTCCCCAATCTGAATCACTAAACCCAACAAGATTGAACTTTTCAGAATATTAGTAATGAATACGAAAATTTTGAGTCCCTTTCACATACCTTAAAATCCTCTTGGTTGCCTTCATATGTAGTTTAGATGGATTTATCATATACCTTGAAACAAGTGAAACTGAATATGTAATATCAGGTCTTGTGTAGCTTAGAAATATGAAGCTCCCCACAATACTTATGTAAGTTGTCTCATCAACTAAATCAACATCGTCATCTCTACATAACACAACTCCATGAGCACTTTGAGTAGGGGATGGATTATAACCAAGCATATCAAATTTCCTTAGCATATCATGTGAAAACTTTGTCTAACAAATGAAAATATCACCCTTACTTCATAAACCTCCATTCCTAGAAAATATTTCATGAGGCCTAGATCTTTCATCTCAAATTCATTCATCATAGAAACTTTGAATTTATCATTCATCTGAGAACTACTACTCATATACAATAGATCATCAACATACAAAATTATGATTAGAATATGAATACCTTCTTGTTTGTAGTAAAGGGTAGGATCACTCTTACTTCTCTGGAAGCCATTTTCCTGAAAGCATGCATCAATCCTGGCATACTATGCTCTTGGTTCTTGCTTGAGACCATACAAAACCTTCTTCAAATTGTATAAATTATTCTCTTTTCCTTCCACTTCAAAACCTCGTGGCTATTCCACATATACTTCCTCTTCTAAGTACCCATTCAATAAGGCACTTTTCATGTCCATATGATGTATGCTCCACTTTTTCTTAGTTGCTAACGAAATTAGCATTCTAATGGTCTCCTATCTTGCTATTGGTGCAAATGTCTCTTCATAATAAATTCCATACTTTTGTGTGAATCATTTAGCAACTAATATTTCCTTGTGCCTTTCAACACCCCCATCACTATTAAATTTAGTCTTGTAGACCCATTTGGTGTCAATCTTTTTCTTGTCATGTGGAAGATTTTTCAACTCCCAAGTTTCATTTGTGTGAATGGAATCCATCTCTTCTTACATGGCTTGCACCCAAACCTCATTAGTACATGCATCTTCAAAACATGATGGTTCAAAATCAGCCTTGGCTAATAAAGCAAAATTCACTGTCTCACCTATTGGGTTTCCTTCATGTGCTTAATTTTCACTCCTCTGATAGATATATGTAATCTCCTTACCTTCCTTGTAGAAATTGCAGAAGAAGCTAGACTTGAACTTGATACTGAAGAAATTGATAAAGGGTTGCTTGGTGGAGTTAAACCACTAGATAAAGAATCATTAGTTGGTTTCTCATGATCAATAATTATATCACCATTCAAAACAGATTTTGGCTTCTCAACATGGCCTTTTTTATGACCATAAACTTCCCCTTCATAAAAAATTACATCTCTTGAGACAATAAGCTTGTTAGTGAGGGGATTATACAATCTATAAGCCTTTCTTGTATCATTATACCCAATAAAAATACATAACTCACTCTTTGCATTTAAATTTTTTCTATTCTGATCAGGTACATGCACATAAGCCAAACAACCAAAATATTTTAAATGATTAACATTAGGTATTTTTCCATACCAAGCTTCATAAGGAGTCATATTTTCGAGTGCACTAGCTAGGCTATGGTTGAGGATTTACACTACTGTAGCAACTGCATCTCCCCAATAGGAATTACTCAATCCCTTAGTTTGTAACATGCACCTTGCCATTTCAACCACAATACGATTCTTCCTTTCATCTATGCCATTTTGTTGGGGTATGTATGCGGTTGTATGCTACCTCCTAATGCCATTCATTCACAATAACTCTAGAAATATTTTAAGCAGGATTCTCCTCCATGGTCAGTCTGCAAACATTTGATCTTGCACCCTTTCTCCTTTTCTACAAGGGCTTTGAACTTCTTGAATGTATCCAAGGCTTCATTTTTTGCCTTAAAAAAATATACCCGAAAATTTCGTGAGTAATCATCAATAAAAATGATGAAATATGACGAGTTACCCAAACTATTAGTCTGCATAGGATCACATATGTCTGAATGAACAAGCTGAAGTGGGTGATGAGCCCTCCATGCATTTCCCTTTGGGAACTTTTCCCTTGCATTCTTGCCTTTAGCATATCCTTCACAAACTTCTTTATGCTCCTCTACCTTGGGAAAACCATAAACTAATGCATGCGAGGTTAGAAACTTCAAACTATGAAAATTTAAATGCCCATACCTAAGATGCCATAACCAACTTGAATCATAAACCACATTTTCAAGGTTGTTGTTATGTTCATCAAACCTTAAGGGAAACATCCTATTTCCTGTCATAGGCACAACGATGATCACCCTGTTTCCCTTATTCTTATCATAGATAGTACATGTATTGTTTTCAAAGATTACTTTATAATTTTTCTCACATAACTGCCCAATACTTAACAAATTATGCTTCAATCGTGGAGTATGATAAATGTCATGAATACTCTTTATACCTTCTTTTGTTTGGACCTCCGTAGCTCGTTTGGAAGCAACCTCAAATGGTTTATCATCACCTAGCTATATCTTGGATTTGAAGCTTCCATCCTTTGTTGAAAACAACTTCTCATTCCCTGTCATGTGGTTAGAGCATCTAGAATCTAGGTACCAAACATATTTACTAGTATTTTCACCTTTGGAATAAGATAAAAATAAGTGATCTGGAGGATACTCATTACTTTCTTGCGCATAGTTAGCATTTTTACCTTCTTTTAATCTTCATTCTCTTTCAAAGTGGCCATACTTGTTACAACAATAACATTGAAACATTTCTCTTATTAAATCCACTTCTACCTCTTCCTCTTGGATGTACCTCTTCCTCTTGAGCCACCTCTACCTCTACCTCTTGAATAATTTTGGCTTTGCCCTTTACCTTGTCCTTGATTTCTTTTAGCACTACTGCTACTTACATCTTTGTTATTTTTAATTTGTAATTTAGAGGAAAACGCTTTCTCTACACCTTCAAAAGTGTCTTTCAATCTTTCTTCATGAGACATCAGGGATCCAACCAATTAATCAAGCTATAGTTTTTTAAAATCATTTATTTCTTATATGATTATGGCAACATGATTCCATATAGTTGTTAAAGATCTCAATACCTTTTTTATTAAAACTTCATTACTTACTATTTCTCCAAGTGTAGTCATTTTATTAACCACATCTTTGACTCTAACGCAATAGTCACTTATACTTTCATCTTCTTGCATCTTCAAATTCTTGAACTCTCGCTTCAAAATCTGAATCTTGACCACCTTAAATTGATCAATACCTTGGTAAGGTTCTTGTAGAGTCTTCCAAGAATCTTTGGAAGTTGTTGCTCTTAATATTCTAGGAAATAGGCTCTTATCAAGAGATATCTGAATGCGAAAAAAAGCTTGAGAATTCTTCTTCCTTTCTTCCTTTCTTGTTGTTTATTTCATTGGCTTTAAGGGCATTCCAATCAGCGCATAACCTGATTCAACAATCTCCCACAAATATTTTCCAATAAAAAAGGTCAGCATCTTAATGCACCAATAATCATAATATTTTCCATCAAATTCTGGAACAGGCATCTGGTTAGAATTCGAGATGATTAACTTTGGTGAAATTCCAATAATAAAAATTTAACCCAAAATATTTTTCCCTACACTGATACCACTTGTAGAATCTCAAATGACCCTTGTTTTTTAAGCCAACTCATAAAGAAAGATAATTATGACAAATATATATATAATATATATATAATATTATATTTATATACATAATATATATATATATAATAGTATATATATATAAACCAATGAACAAATAAAACACTGTCATTGCCTGAGCTCAACCCTCTTGTAAATCTCATCTTAAATCAAACCAGTAAATACATTGTTATATAATAAACTTATTACTAATATGAATATCAATCAATTGACTAATCATCAGAAGCAAATCTAATGACACTACCAATCTTCTGAACCCTAATTTTGAGCACTGACCACCCTCAGAATATGCTGCCCTAATTTTGATAACATACACACACATAACACAAAATTTGCTAACTAATTTGTTAGCAATTACATGACAAGATTAAGCATTATCCCCAACAATAACCAGGATGGATTTTCCAGAGTAGTTACTTAGGTTAGTGCCTACAAAAGTTGTAAATTAGTTTACTTTATACAAAAATCCTACAAAACATTTTATAAAATAAATTGTATAAGTGTTTATGATATAAAGGCTTTTGTATTGTGATTTCTCTAATGTTTTATAGGGAATATAGTTAAAGTAATAAAATAATGATTCACCCTAGCTATTTTCAACATTTCTAGCATCAATAGAAAATGGGAATTTACAACAAGAGGTATGGTTTTGGAAATACTTAGAGTGAAGGTGAATCAATATTTCATTATTTTTAACTATTTTATTTTCTAAAACATTTGATTCACATTATTCATGAAACACATGAAAAAAACTTATACAATTTTTCTCTGTAAATATTTTGTAAAATTCCCTCTACAAAGAAAACACCAACTTAGAACTTTTGCATGGATTCCATTCACCTAGATGAGCAAAAATGTAGGCACCAACTTCTTGAAGACAACAATGCCCCACCCAAGCACCAAATCATTTAATTGTAGGCACCATGGTAAGTATTCAAGTTGTTACTTGATTTTTTATGAATAACTTATGCTCCTCAAAAAATTGAGTAGTTATCTAACCATTCAACCCTCATGTTTGCACCTTGAAGCTTTATCAAAACCACTTGACCTATGCACCTTAACTTTCTTATTTCCAACTGGGCTTCTTGACTTGGTTCTTTATAGTTGATTTCCTACATGTTAGTTCTCTATGTTTGATAAAAAATAGGTCTTCCCGTCATCAAATTCAACTTCCTCAACTCTTGTTGTTCAAAGGTAGCCTATGCTTATTATATGTTCAAAGAGAAATTTTGAGCACTCAACCCTATAAATTTATTTCTACTACATAGGCGTTTCAATACAATTGTATCCAAACAGGTCTTTACAATGTTGAAGGTCTACTTCATGCGTCCTATGAACCTTTGCACTAAACACACTTGCCCTATGTAGCCCACATGCCTACCACAAAAAATTTCTACTATAACCCTTTTCTTACCAGAATAGGGCTTGGCCTTATCACCACCTTACTATCAAAACAACTTGGACTAATAGCTCCCTTAACACTGCATTAACCAACTATACTAACACTCCAAATATCATTGCAACAGTCCTTCAACAAAACTCAACCACCTAAAAAATAAAAATAGAACTTAGGCTGCAAACTAGACTTAAACTAGGCTTTCAAAACACCAAAAACTCCAACCCTCAAACCAGAATTGAAATAACCTTTAATAAGACTAAAGTTTATCCATCAACAAATTTAAAGCCTACCTCGAGGCTCCACCTACATAAAAAAAAATCAGATTGTTGGAAAAAAAAAAAAAAAAAAAAACTTTTAGTTGCCACTTCCCAAAAAATAAAATATCAAAAGCCATAAAATTTTCTTATATACTTTTGCCACAGTCTAAAATCAAATGCAAGAGAGGAATTCTAGAATCTCAAGGAAAATTTTCAACCGTTAAAACTTCTCATAATCTAGAGAAACATAAATATGTTATGCTCCCCTGGCTCGCGTTGAAGGGAGGGGTTGTTGCACTCCCCGTTAATGGCGGTGTTGATCCAACTCTCCCATGTGTTTCGTGGCATGTGCTTAAATCTAGTGATGTGTCTGTTTACTAACACCTGCGTGTTTTGGTGTAACGGCAATCGTGACTCCAACAAGTGGTATTAGAGCCAAAGGTCTCAAGTTCGAAACACACCTAGCTCGTGTTGAGGAGGGAGATTGTTGGCACCCCGTTAATAGCGGTGTAGAAGGTCAACGCTCCCCGTGTGTTTCATGGCATGTGCTTAAATCTAGTGATCTGTATGTTTAGGCTCGCGTTGGGGGAGATTGTTGGCTCTCCGTTAATGGCGGTGTAGAAGGGCAACACTACCTGTGTGTTTTGTGGCATATGCTTAAATCTAGTGATGTGTCTATTTACTAACACGTGTGTTTCGTGGCATATGCTTAAATCTAGTGATGGGTCTGTTTACTAACACCTGCAGATTTTGGTGTAACAGCAAGCGTGTTCTCCAACAAAATAATCTGAATATCTCTTATTAAAACACAATTTCAATTGACCCAAAAAAACATTAAATAATAAATAAATAAGATACTCAACCGGAGTATTGAATGCATTCAATTTTCTTCCATCTTTAGCCGTGACTTGTTCCAATTGACCAGTGGTTGTAACAAGGGCAGATCTGAAAGGGGATTTGACTGCCTTGGGTGCAAGGATGGAATTACTAATGTCACTTTTACCATTGAAAGTTTCGGGCAATAGTAGAAGTGAAACATGTAATTCCTTCCTTTTGACCTCAAAGACGACAAAAAATTGAATGTGATTGATACGCCAAATGAGCATCTTATTTATTAATTATTGAACATGGTCTGCGCTAGCATCGATCGAACTTATGTGTTAACAGGACGAGCTGCAAAGCAGCAATTCCCTGCCATACTTGATGGGCGTTGAGAGATTGCAATGCAAGCCTAAAATAACGCGCTGTGGTGAAAACCAATTTGAGATCAAGAGCTAGTACTGATAGATTCAGTTGTCATTTCTACGCTTTTAGTTTGTTGAGCTGAAAAGGAAAGATTTGATAGGTGCCCATGTAAGGTTTCGAGGGGCTTAAATCTGTATATGACATTGACAATATATATATGTCAATTTATGAATAACTTCTGTATCACATAGCTCTTTCGAAATTCATTTTGTGGGGTTATTTATCACACTAAAGCGAAAGAACGATGAGGTGCAAATCCAAATCCATTCTGTTGGAAGCCTCTGTCCGATGGATATCTAAAGACTTCGCACTTGAATAATGGAGTTCAAGCTATTCTTTTTTTTTTTAGTTTGCAGTAGTGGAGGATAGGTACATGTTATTGTAATCAACCTTCTAATGCATTTGATCAATGAAAAGCTGCTGCAAGCTCCAAAATGAGCATCTTGTAATTTAGAAAATGGATTAAATTGACAGCGGAATGAATCAAGAGAGATTTACCAAAATGGTTCGCCCAGCCAAAGGCTTGTCGGAAGTTCGAACAAATTCGAAAACTAAAACTACTTGAGACATGGTTCCATTCTACTGATTCGTCGGTTTTTGTACAAAATTGATCCAAAGGAGTTTTTCACTCTATAAACTCAAGTGATCGTATGATGAACAAAGAATAAGCAACAAATTTATTTCATGGTTTTAGCGAATGTTGTTACAGATAAGAAAAGAGAATTTGGAGAAGTATCTATAGGCTCTCAATAGTATTTACATTTTTTAATAAAAAAGTCCAGCACCCATCCAGATTTTGGGCAAATTCTATGAAAACATAGTAATAGAAGGCAAGGTATGAGTCATAACTATGGGTTAGATTTAATGTGAAATCCTCAAAGTTCATTTCAACTATACAGTGGATCAAATTCATTGATTCAGAAGGGTTTCACTTTTTGAAGAAGGAATTATCCATTAAATGTAACCAATGTTGAGATCAAAAAGTGTTCAAGGTGCATGGTAGACCCTGCACCATTTTCCAGGTCATGGCTCAGATGTGGACCATCTGAATGCACTTGTTGTTCCAAGTTCTGTAAATGGATTCCAAGCTATGTAAACCAGCACCACTAAATTTTGGCATGGGCATCTTGAGCTTTCAGTGAATCTTCATGGTTGCTAACCCAGTATCTAGGATTCGTGCTTGGAATTGCATCGAGAACTGAGAGTGGAATTGCATCCAGAACTGGGAATAAGAAACGATGTCGAGAAATGGGTGTGGAATTGGAATTCTTATGGAATTTCATTTCTCTATTTTGCAATGAAGGGGTTTTCTATTAGCGTAGATATCATTTACTGCCAACTAGCTTACTATAAAAGGACGCATTGTGGTGAAAAGCAATTTGAGGTCACGTGTGTTACAAAGACTATTGTCAAAATAATCATACGAACTATGAACATTTGACCCGATGTTAGGCTAATCTCCAGGCTTTGTGGGCTTATTTATCATAAAAAATCAAGAGCACGCTTTCAGGAAGATCCTCCAAATGAGAAGGCTTCAGGAACATTGTCTAAATGAGAAGGTTGAATAAAACATCTCAGAAGCCCATTAAAGGAGATAGTGTGTTGGTAAACAATCCGAACTTGAACTAGTGTTTTATCAACAACCAATTTTAGATAATAAATATTAATCCTCCGTGTTTTCTTCATTCTGTAAGCATGGATGTGAATTTACAAAATCAATGTTTGCAGCTGTAGAAAAAGAACGGAGTAATGACTAGAGACAAAATCAATTGTTTCATTTTTATGTTGGCATAGTTAGAGATAGAAACAATGATCATTTGACCAAATCACTAAGTAGTTGCTTAAGAAACTTTTTGTTATTTTCATTGAAAAACAATGGATTAAATTGACAGCAAAATGAATCAAGAGAGATCTACCAAAACAATTCTTGGGCTGGAGAGCTCGGCCCAACCAAAGGTTTGTCAGAAGTTTGAACAAATTCGATGATAACCCAGAGTGCGCAAAAATTATGATAGGGCCAAAGTCAGAGATGACTCGTCTAAGTCTAATAACAATGAATAACTTGTATCTTGGATAGATATTTTAAGCTAGTTTTTCATACTTTAAACCGCCAAGTGACCCTGTGATGAACAAAGAATAAACAACCAATTTATTTCATGATTATAAAGAATGTTGTTGCAAATAATATATAACACACAAATGATTCCAAAATATCTGCTCTAACAATGAAAAAAAAGAGAATTTGGAGAATGTTATCTTAATTTACATATTTTAATAAAAATATCTAGCACCCATCCAGATTTTTGGCAAATTCTATGGAAACATAGTAATAGAAGGCATGTTGTGAGTCATAACTATGGGTTGTACCATCCCTTGTAGACTGTAACCAAGAATATTTAATGTGAAATCCTCAAAGATCAATTCAACTCTAAAGTGGATCAAATTCATTGATTCAGAAGGGTTATTTCAAGCTCTGTAAAGCACCACCACTAGAAATATATAAAAGTAACCCTCTGTCACTATCTTACTAGAAAAAAGAAACAGGAAACGGAACGGGAAATCAGAATTGCACGAGAAACGAAGTTTGGAGGTTTCGCATATAAGAAACGAGGAGAGAGAAAAACACCATATTAAAGGTGAACAATATAAACAAAGCATTAATGATGTTGGATTGAGCTAGGAAATCTCTTGTGTTTCTTTTGGTTGACTTCTAAGTCTTGTAGAGAGAAAAACACCATATTAAAGGTGAACAATATAAACAAAGCATTAATGATGTTGGATTGAGCTAGGAAATCTCTTGTGTTTCTTTTGGTTGACTTCTAAGTCTTGTAGAGCAACCCATGAAATTGAAGATTAGCATACTAGAATGATTCCTTGTGTTTGTCTCGGTAGACTTCCTAGGTCTTGTAGAGCAACCCATGAATTGAAGATTAACATGCTAGAATGGTGTTTTTTATTGGATGTTTGGAGGTGGAACTTTGCGAGTCTTCAATTATACATGGAACCTAGAATAACTGCATTTTCTATTTTTTTAATAAACTATTTATTCATTCTTAAAATATATTAAATTTTTTGATAAAACCCATTTGCCATGTAAATTTTTATACAAACATAATAACTTTGTAATTTTTTTATTACCAATTAAAACAAGTGAAATTAGTAGAAAATATATTTATACATGCGAGAAGAGAAGTTTTAATTTAATAGTTTGATGCAAGTCGAATGGAAAAGTTAAAGAAGTTTTAAGTTTTAATTTAATAGTTTGATGCAAGTCGAATGGAAAAGTTAAAGAAGTTTTAATTTTATAGGCATGAATAAGAGCTGCGGCATCATTAAAATGCTGGTACGAAAACCAAAATTTTCCTCTATTGCATAAAGACGCAGGATGAAAAAACGCTGGTATGAAAAATGCTTGTCAATCAGAGGCTCACCCCATGATTTGACCTTATCAACCTTACCTGCTAAAAATGTCCAGACGCAGACCTAAGAACACACATAAAGCTAAAAGAGACGGAAATTTGTTAAATTGTTCGTATGGCTCATGGATCTCAGTGTTTTATGGCTTATAGTAATTAAATTGTGAGATCAAGAAAAATAACAATCAATTGCTAATTAAACTCGATTTAACCTACGGTTTGAAAAAATTAAATTTAATCTTATTTGGAAAAAAAAATTTAACTGCAAGTCTATCAGGAAACGGAAAAAATTAAATTTAACTGCAAGTTTATCTGGAAACGGCCAGAAGAAACTGTTTCGTTTCACGGAAAATTGTTTCTTGCCCGTGAAAACGAAAACGGAGGTTGCAGATGCCTTTTCTAGTATAGTTGGGTTTCTCAGAAGGTTTCTGCCAGAAACCGTGGACATCGTCCCGTTTCTGGTAACTAGGTCTGCCAGAAAATGTAATCTTGGAGGTTAGTGGTAAACAAGTTCAAGGTAAGAATGCTGAGCAACATTCCAGTTTTTTCAAGTTGCTAAACAAGTTCAAGGTAAGAATGCCCAGAAGCACTTTAGTTTCAGCCAAGGAAGCATTGCTGATAAGGTGTAACCTAAAATCCTGAACTGGAGATCCAATGGAATTCTTGTAGAAACAAATAGGTAAGAATGCCCAGAAGCACTTTAGTTTCAGCCAAGGAAGCATTGCTAATAAGGTGTAACCTAAAATCCTGAACTGGAGATCCAATGGAATTCTTGTAGAAACAAATAGAGACTTCCCCATCAAAAGGGAATAAAGTTTTTCACATTGCGGACGAGCAAGTATGAATGTTTCAGAGCAAATTTAGGATTATAGGCTAAACAGTATCACAAAATAAATTAATAATATATATTTTTTCTAAATGTGGTTGTTCACACACACACACATATATATATATATATATATTATATATACATTTCTGGAAACAAAATTTATTTAAAACCATGATGAAATTAAAAAGCACGGTAATCATTAGAAAACTAAGGGTTCAAATAAGACTGATTGTCGAACAGCACCGCAAGAGAATGTTATCCCTTTGCAGTGAGAATTATAACGAAGAGGTACATGTTATTAAAATTAACCTTACATTCTATTTACACTAATTTACACCGAGGTCGTAAGATAGACACATGGCTAGTGTATTTTTATAAATCTTAGTGAAATTAAATGATGTTAAAAACTCTCCATGCCAACACGCCAACAAATAAATATTGCAACACACCAACACATTTTCATGGATAGCAAGTGTCATTTAGAAATGTCGTCCGTCTTATTTTTACTCCAGGAAGAGTCGACCAGTTGTTCATTACTCTGAGCAGAGAGAATTTGTTCTTTGTTCTGCTCAGTTGTAACAAAGCCCATTTCAGCTTCCTCACTTACAAGCCTAACTAGGACAAGAAAAATCGAGCACATACCGAAGTTAATAGCTCCCTAATTTCACCTATGCCTCTTTCTTAGTGCCAATGGATGTGGATTCTTTTCTCCATCAACCCCTGAGTGAGTTTCACATCCTTAAATTGCCATCAACCTCTGAGTGAGTTTCACATCCTTAAATTGCTACAACATTTCTGTACTAGGGGATTGCGTCGATGAGGATCTGTTGGAGGAGTTGTAGCATAATGGATTACAAGAAAGTGAATAAATTTCACGAAATCATCACAATTAATGTTGCAAAGTACTCACCACATACCCCTATCAGTCAAAGGATTTAAATAGAAGTTGTGATGGGTCCAGCCCACCCTTGTCACACTACCCAAAGTTAATAATACGAAAATGAATGAAATTAATGATGGTAACTGGTTTACATATAAAGTTGGTTCATTTGACGGTTGATTGTAATGATTTTAAAATGGATTTGGGGTCCGCACTTATGATTGGTACTTGCGCTAACCACTGATGGACAAGTGTCCACCCCTTAGGATTGTCAACCCCGAGTTGTTATGAGAGATTCAAACCCTAACTTCGGTCATTTTGCATGCACACTGTTTGAGTTTTGAGAGCTCTGTGTTATGGTTATGCTGCGGTTGTCTCTGTGTAAATTTTGTTGTGCTCTAGCTCGGCGCTTGACCTGGGAAAACTCGTCGGCTCCTCCGTCCGTTATGAACCCTTCTTTGAACTTGTTAATTCCATTGACATTGCTTTCTCTGCACTTATTCTTGCTATCAGTTATGAAACTTCAGTTTGCTGGTTAGACTCTAAGATTTCTCTGTGTGCAATGTCAATATTGGTTGTTTGCTGGGTTGCGCGACTCCTTCTGGTCTTGAATCTTTCTATGCGACTGTTGTTGAGTCTCTAGTTGTATTTCTCAGTTTCGAACAGGATGCGGTCGCAAGGTCTCAGCTTGAGCTTCTCTAGCAATGCAAAGGTATGGTTTTTGTTCTATGCTATCAATGTTTTTCTCTCTTCACATAGTTAAACTGATACACTTGATCCTTCGTGAGCAAGGTGACCCTAAATGATTGCAATGACTACGGCCTCTCTTTGCAAGGTAAAATCGAACCCTGGTTTCATTCTTTCCTCTGGTCCTTACTTACTCTGCCACATAATACTTATGAACTTCGGTTAATGTTTGTCGTTGCAGGTGTAATGTCCTGGAGGGTTTCAGACTTCGGCTCTTCGAGGCTCGGATTAGACCCGGGTAGGGTCGTTCCCTGTTTTTCTTGTCACTTGTATTTTGCTGTCGTAGGCTAGGGTTATCGTAATTTTTGTTTCAATGATTTCTGGAGTCGTCAACTATATGTAGTCGTAGGCTGTTGGCTTGCACGGTTGCTCTGGTGAGTAGTTGTTGTAGGATTTGCCTTGTAGGAAGGGTTTCTATGCCCGCATGCTATGATACCATCGAACTTTGTAAGGTGTTATTATACAGACTGTATAAATATTTGAACGAGATTTTGGAACAGTATATGATTGAACAAAGATTTCTCGTGCTTATTTTATAAATGAAACAAGTGAGTTTACTCTTTAGGCATACCTGTATAATTTGCTCAGTTTGTTGTTCGGAAATGCTTGTGCCTTGTCTGTATTTTGATGCTTGAATTTTACAAACTCGTCCAAGACTCCTTTGCGCTTGTATATTTGTTAGGTTTAGGAATTGTATGCCCTTGTTTCTACAACGTGTTCTTGAATTATGTCTGCAAATTCATTTGGGTCTGTAGGCCTGCTTGAATCAATGTAATCCGAAACACATATGTGTGTACACACTTGTAGAACAAAACAAAGATTAGTCTTTCATTGTTTCTAGAAATTGAACAGAATGACAGATAGATAGACAGTTACAGAATGTTGGAAAAAAATGTTTGTGTGCTCAGAGATATTTTATTAGCTTTTTCTCGCTGCTCTCTTTTCCAAAAGTCGAACCTTTACAATTGTGTTCTGTTCTTTTTTAAAATGATTGTATGGAACTGTTTTCTTCCAACTGTTGTTGGTTACATTCTGTTGGCTACACATTTTTAGTTCCAAGAACTGTTATTGTCCTACGTTATTGACATGAAAATAAAACTAATTACTTGCAACAATTTACCTAATTAATCCTCTACTTTCCTACGTAATGTTCTTTATTAAATTAAACAACATAAACATAAACAACTATATTGTTCACTCAACAAATTCCTCTTCTGTCCTCCTCAGAGACTAAATAGCCTTTCCTTTCATCTTGATCCATCAGCTAGATTCTCCTGCATCAGGCTCTCGGGGTAAGAAAAAGTCATGGCTCCGTTCCATGAGCTCCTCCACAAAATAACCCGCCTTCTGTATTTGTGCCACATCGAGCCACGAACTGTCCTCGATTGGATGGTTCTTCCACTTGACAAGGTATCACAGATACTCTTTCCTGTGAGTCCTCTTGGCTACTTGTGTGTCGAGAATCTTCTCGATCTCATGGTGTTGAGCCGAAGGCATGTGCCTCATCCAAGAACTGTCTCCAACTTGGGTGTCCCGTTCTGGTCGTACCACACTGTCTTCCTCTGGGTTGGCAGTATATGGGAATAGGTCTGCCATGTTGAAAATAGGTGATATGCCTATATTTGGTGGCAGCTGTATCTCATAAGTGTTGGCTGAGAATTTACGCAAAATCTTGCAGGGACCAATCTTCTTGAGCTTTATCTTGTTATATGTGCCCTTAGGAAACCGTTCTTTGCATAAGTGTGGAAGGACTTCATCACCTACATTAAATTGGACTTCTTGCCGCTTTAGATCTGCCTGTTGTTTATATTTCTGAATGCTATCCTGCAACATTAATTTCCCCTGTTTGTGTAGTTCACTCATCGCTTCAGCAAAATCTTCCCCATCAGTACTTCTCTTCTCCAATTTTCCCAAATCTCGCAACTCATGTATTCCGCGAGGATGCATGATGTACAGGATCTGAAATGGATTGTGTCCAGTGCTGCGGTTCGGTGAATCGTTATAAGTGAATTCTGCCTGAACGAGCACACGATCCCATAATCGTGAATATTTTCCAGTCAAGCTTCGTAACAAGTTTCCCAAACTCCTGTTCACCACTTCCGTTTGCCCATCAATCTGCGGATGATATGCAGAACTGAAGTTCAACTGTCTGTCCAACTTCTTCCACAAGGTGCACCAAAAGTGTCCTGTGAATTTTACATCCCTGTCAGAAACAACAGATCTGGGTAGGTCATGTAATCTAACAATCTTCGTGAAAAATAGGTGAGCTACGTGAATGGCATCACTAGTTTTTCGACAAGGGATGAAATGCACCATTTTCGAAAACCTGTCTACCACCACCATCACTGAGTCATAACCTCGCTGTGTTCTAGGCAGTCCTAAGACAAAGTCAATGTTGACTGAGTCCCATGGTCTACTTGGAATAGTTAGTGGTGTGTAAAGTCCAGTGTTTTGACTATGTCCCTTCACCAGTTGGCAGACTTTACATCTATTCACATACCACTGTACATCCCTTCGCATTCTTGGCCAGTAATAGAAGTGTCCGAGCTGCTCCAAAGTTTTGTCTATGCCGAAATGTCTAGCTAGACCCCCACTATGTTTCTCCCGTATAATATTTTCTCTCATCGAACAATCAGGAATACATAATTGTCCCCCTCTAAACAGTATTTCCTCCTGTAAGTTGTAGTCCAACCATGGACTTTTGTTCCTCAACATGGGATTTTGACAAGCTTCATAGGCCTCTTTGAAATCTGTGTCGGTCTGGTGCAAATCTTTCAAATGCTCGAAACCCAAAACCTGTATTGTACTTTCCTGTAAGAGCAAGGCTCTTCTTCTCAATGCATCTGCCACCTTATTGGCCTGCCCGCTGATGTGCTTCAACGCAAAGGTGAAACTCTGCAAATACTCCACCCATTTGGCATGCTTGTGGTTTAATTTATGCTGTTGCATTATATATTGCAACGTTGAATTATCAGAAAATAACACAAATTCATTCCCCAAAAGGTAGTGTCTCCAATGTTTTAAAGCTTGGACGACAACATAAAATTCCTTGTCATATGAGGAATACTTCTGCCGACTTTCGTTCAATTTCTCGCTGAAAAATGCAACAAGTTTGTCTTCTTGGCTAAGTATAGCGCCAATAGTTGTACCACTTGCGTCGCATCAAACCTGGAAAAGCTTATTAAAATCTAGTAACCTTAGAATTGGCCTTTTTGTAATTTTCCTCTTTAGGAGTTGAAAGCTATCCTATGCTGCCTTGGTCCAACAAAAAGGCTGACTGGCCTTTTTGATGGTGTCCAGCATAGGCATGCAGATTTCACTAAAGTTTCTTATAAATTTGCAATAGAAACTCGCCAGCCCATGAAAACTACGTACCTCGAATAAGCTTCTCGGAGATGGCCAGTTAATGATTGCTGCAATCTTTTCTGGATCCATCTTCAATTCGTTTTCTGCAATTACAAAGGCAAAATAAACGAGTTCTCTTTGTAGGAAAGTACATTTCTTCAAATTTATTAGCAGTTTATTCTACTACAATTTATCCAGCACTCTTCGAACATGTTGAAGGTGCTCCTCTTTAGTCCTGCTGAAAATTAATATGTCATCAAGGTACACTATCACAAACTTGCTGATGAACTCTTTCAACATTTCATTCATCAACCTCATAAAAGTACTAGGGGCTTTACTCAAACCGAATGGCATGACCAGCCACTTGTACAACCCTTCATTAGTATTGAAGGCCATCTTCCACTCATCTCCTTCTCTGATCCGGATCTGATGATAGCCACTCTTCAGATCAATCTTCGTAAAGTATGCTTCCCCACTTAGACAGTCCATCATAGCGTCCATCCTTGGTAGGGGAAACCTGTGTCTAATGGTGATTTTGTTGATGGCTCGTAAATCCATGCACATATGTCATTCTCCTCCTTTCTTGGGAGCGAGAACTGTTGGTACTGCACAAGGGCTCAAGCTTTCCCTTATCAGCCCTTTATCTAGCAACTCCTGCACTTGTTTCTTGATCTCTTCATTATATTTAGGGCTTACCTGATATGCTACCTTATTTGGTAAGCATGCTCTGGGTATGAAGTCGATATGATGACTGATGCTTCTTTTGGGAGGCAACTTGTCTGGCAAATCATCAACTACAATGTCTCTAAATTCTTGCAGCATCTCTTGAATTTTTGCAGACAATTCAGACATTTCTATGTGCAACAACACTGTCTTTTCCCTCCTCACAATAGCATAATTCACTTCGTTTTCCTCAATCTGTTTCACAAACTGTTTTCCACCTACTAACAATGCTTTTGTCCCGCTTGCTTCTACTGTCTCCTCTTCCTTGATGGGTACAAGAGTATGCTTGACTCCATATTTAACAAACTTGTAGCAGTTTGTTTTCCCATTGTGTACCACCTTCCGATCATACTGCCATGGTCTTCCCAGTAGTATGTGACACGAGTCCATTGGCATGATATCACAGATAACTTTTTCCTCGTACCTGCGAATGTGAAATTCAACCTCACATAGTTCATTAACCAACAGCTGGGTGCCTTTCTACAGCCACGACACCTTGTAAGGGGTGGGGTGCTTAAGCCATTTCAATCCCAACTTCTCCACCATCTCGGTGGCAACCAAATTATCTATACTCCCACTGTCAATGATCAATTTGCAGCACTTTTCGTGTGATTTGCAAACTGTCCGAAATAGTGCTTTCCGTTGGGTCCGTTCAGCTGTTTCCTTGGCTGGCTTAAGCAATACTTTGTTTAGAACCCAGGCCTCCCCCATTTCTACTACATTTTTTGCTTCTTGGGGCGGTGCCTTAGCTTCCTCAAGCTGTGCAACAAATGTTCCCCTCTGGCCATCTTGCTCTGCTTCAGGGCATTCAAAAGATATGTGCCCCCACTTGTGGCACCTGTAGCACTGGAAATTAGCTCCTCTACCTCAGCCATTCCCTCTTCCTCGTTGATATGGCCTGTCACCTCTAGTGCTGTCTCCTTTCTCTACTATTCCTGAAGCCTTGGATATGCTGCCCTATTCGCTATTATTGGTAGTTCGTCCTTTGCCATAGGACTATCCTCGTCCTCTGCTAGTTCCCCATCCTCTCCTAGAATTTTGTTTTCTAGTAATCTTTTCTTCAGCCTTTACAACACTCTGATAGGCTTCTTCTATATTTCTCGGGGAAAGAATATTGATTTCATCCAGCATTTCCAGTCTCAAACCATTTACGTATCTTGCTGTCTTCTCTAGAGTGTCATCGGTATAACCAGCTCTCAAGTTCACCCGATAGAATTCTTCTATATAATCTTTTACTATCATCCCTTTCTGTCTAAGTGTTGCACTTGTCGGTAAAGTGCAACCTGGTAATCCTTAGGTAGAAATCTACCTTTCAGCTTGGCCACCATCCTTGAACACTTCTTTATTGGTAGCTTGTTCATTCTCCTTCTCTCTGCTTGGACACTATCCCACCACAGGGCTATGTGTCCCTTCAATTTTGTTGCAGTGAACCTGACTCTCCGATCCTCGCTGATCTCTTCACTTTCAAAATACTTGTCCAACTCACTTATCCAGTCCAATAGAACTTCTGTGGACAGGATACCATTGTAGTTAGGAATCTTCGGTTTGGGCTTGTTGCTGGCCAATAGAACTAACCTCAGCAACCTCATCTCCAACCCTTCCTCATCTGATCCGTCTATTGCAACTATAGCTTCCTCCTCACTGTCATCTCCTATTTCTGGATCCCTTCTCCTTCCTGCCTCCACTGCCTCTAAGCGAGCAATAAGGATCCTTATTTCTTCCCTCAGTCCTTCGTTTGTTGCTCTGCACACACCTCTCCTATGTCCTCATCTTCCAACTTCCATATCCTGACTCTTTCAACAACTCGGCTCTAATACCACTTGATGGGTCCAGCCCACCCTTGTCACACTACCCAAAGTTAATAATATGAAAATGAATGAAATTAATGATGGTAACTGGTTTACATATAAATTTGGTTCATTTGACAGTTGATTGTAATGATTTTAAAATGGATTTGGGGTCCGCACTATGATTGGTACTTGTGCTAACAACTAATGGACAAGTTTCCACCCCTTGGGATTGTCAACCCCGCCTTGGTATGAGAGATTCAAATCCTAACTTTGGTCATTTTGCATGCGCACTGTTTGAGTTTTGAGAGCTCTGCGTTATGGTTATGCTGTGGTTGTCTCTGTGTAAATTTTGCTGTTACTGTGCTCTGGCTCGGCTCTTGACCTGGGAAAACTCGTCGGCTCCTCTGTCTGGTAAGAACCCTTGTTTGAACCTGTTAATTCTGTTAGCGTTGCTTTGTTTTCACTTATTCTTGCTATCAGTTATGAAACTTTAGTTTGCTGGTTAGACTCTGAGATTTCTCTGTGTGCAATGTCAATGTTGGTTGTTTGCTGGGTTGCGCGACTCCTTCTGGTCTTGAATCCTTCTGTGCAACTGTTGTTGAGTCTCTGGTTGTATTTCTTGGTTTTGAACAGGATGTGGTCGCAGGGTCTTGGCTTCAGCTTCTCCATCAATGCAAAGGTATGGTTTCTATTCTATGCTATCAATCTTTTCCTATCTTCACACAGTTAAACTGATACACTTGCTCCTTCGTGAGCAGGGTGACCCTAAATGACTGCAATGACTGTGGCCTATCTTTGCAAGGTAAACTCAAACCTTGGTTTCGTTCTTTCCTCTGGTCCTTACTTCCTCTGCCACATAATATTTATGAACTTCGGTTAATGTTTGTCGTTGTAGGTGTAATGTCCTGGAGTGTTTAGGACTTCGGCTCTTCGAGGCTCTGGTTGGACCCAGGTAGGGTCGTTCCCTGTTTTTCTTGTCACTTGTATTCTGCTGTCGTAGGCTAGGGTTATTGTAATTTTTGTTTTAATGATTTCTGGAGCCATCGCTTGTATGTAGTCGTAGGTTGTTGGCTTGCTCGGTTGCTCTGGTGAGTAGTTGCTGTAGGATTTTCCTTGCGGGTAGGGTTTCTAGGCCTGCATGCTATGATACCTCAAACTTTGTAAGGTGTTATTATATGGACTGTATAAATATTTGAACGAGGTTTTGGAACTATATATGATTGAACAAAGATTTCTCGTGCTTATTTTATAAATGAAACAAGTGGGTTTACTCTTCAGGCATACCTATATAATTTGCTCGGTTTGCTGTTCGGAAATGCTTGTGCCTTGTCTGTATTTTGATGCTTGAATTCTACAAACTTGTCTAGGATTCCTCTGCACTTGTATATTTGTTAGTTTCAGGAATTGTATGCCCTTGTTTTTGCAACGTGTTCTTGAATTATGTCTGCAAATTCGTTTGGGTTCATAGGCCTGCTTGAATCAATGTGATCCGAAACACATATGTGTGTACACACTTGTAGAACAAAATAAAGATTAGTCTTTTACTGTTTCTGGAAATTGAACAGAATGAAATATAGATAGACAGTTACAGAATGTTGGAAAAAAATGTCTGTGTGCTCAGAGATATTTTATTAGCTTTTTCCCGCCCTCTTTTCCAAAAGTCAAACCTTTACAACTGTGTTTTGTTCTTTTTTAAGATGATTGTATGGAACTTTTTTCTTCCAACTGCTTTTTGTTACACTTTTTTAGTCCCAAGAACTGTTATTGTCCTACGTTATTGACATGAAAATAAAACTAATTACTTGCAACAATTTACCTAATTAATCCTCTACCTTCCTACGTAGTATTCTTTATTAAATTAAACAACATAAACAAAAAAAACTACATTGTTCTCTCAGCAAATTCCTCTTCTGTCCTCTTCAAAGACCAAACAACCTTTCCTTTCATCTTGACTTGTCAGCTAGATGCTCCTGCATCAAGTTGAGCCAATGTGAACACAAGGTTCGGATCTTGTAGTCAAATTGCCATATGTTCCGGCTTCTGAGATGAACATATTATCTTATAGTCATGCCTACAAGTTATTTATCGCAGGATTGCCAACTAGTCCATAGCCCAACCAAACATATTTTGTTGTTTTAGAAGATGAAAAGAATGTGTATTCTTTTACTGCCGATGCAACATCCAAGGAAGCCAGTCTCAATTTTTGAGAGTAGGCGTGCGTGGTGCTAGTTGATTCAACAACATATTAAGGGTAGACTTCAATGGACATATATCCATCTGAGCTTCTCTGTTGAAAATTTTCCATGGTTTTGTTTTTGTTGGGTCTTCATTTTATAGAGTTTGAGCTCGGACGGGGAAATTTTTTATCAGTTTCATCTTATATCCTTGAAGGGGATATTGAAGAAAAAGAGTGATAGAAATAGAAATTTCTATGATAGGAGAATTTTACTAGAGAGAATAGTGAATTTGGGTTCAGATTTAAGATCATGATCTAGATGATACCATTGTTGGTTGCGTAACCTGTGGAAGGAATGCTTGATGATTAAGACATTAATTTGCGTTATGGCTCGGATTCCCTCACTACCTTGGGATATTTTGTAGATTGAATAAATTTTCCATAGTCCTGTGTTTATCCCCAATGTCGCATGCAAGTTTTTAATACTTCTCAGGTAGTGTATTGGCTCATTTTTAGAGATTCATGACTCCTTGGGGGATCCTTCTTCTTGTACTGTATGGCTATAAATTTTTTTTAATGAGCTTACAAATTCTGTAATGAGCTTAAAGTCAGTATCACTGAAATTGAAATGCTCTGTTCCAGTCAGTGTCACTGAAATTGAAATTCTTTGTTTTATTTCATGTGGTTATGTACATTGCAACATGCTTGGAAGAGTCATATAGTATTAACAACAACAATTGCGCTACTTTGTCTAAAGCTAGACATTCACGAATGACAACAAATTACAACAGGAGGTAAATGTCTTCTTAATAGGTTTTCAAAAACAAGTTATTAATACATAATATCCTACTAACATATACTGATACTTGCAAAACTAATTTCATTTCTTACTGATATGTTTGAAGTAAATTCTATACTGATAATTTCATTGAATGCTATACCGATACTTGCAATTCAATGTGAACAAAAACATGATGGACACGGGCTTTAGGCTTCAGGCTTCAGTCTCTGATCATAAGCATTCCAAAAAACTCCATTGAAGGCATTCCACAAAACTCCAATGAAAGCTGACTCCTAGCACATCTGATATAGGGGATTTTCTGAAGTGCTCAGAGAAACGTGAAGCAACAGTGTAATAGTAGAATAGACAAGAAGTCGGAGTTAAGAAGATTGTGGACAAATTCAGTGAAGCCACGTGTACAAAAGAACACCTGAGCACCAAGACAATTAATTTTAGTTAACTAATGCTACAACAACACTGGCATTAGTCTAGATTAGTCCAGATTTATAGAAATTCTGAAATTGAAATGCCTTTGGTTCCTATGTTATAAACCTCTTCGCCTCGAAAAAGGGCCAAATAAGACCTCAGTTTCGCTCATTGGTCAAGAATGAGAAGAATGACAACTTTCAATGTTCAATAGGCCCAACAAAAAGGTACATTAAGAAAATTTTGGTTGAAAAATTTATTAATCTACATACGACTCAAATTTCAATACATTTCGATTGCAATAGTCCCTGGGACTAATAAGAGATCTTTGCATTATTAATAAGAAACCAATATGACAACTAGACATTATGCATTCCCTCATTACGTGAAGTATAAGAAAGATTGAATTTTATTGATTTATTTCCAAGGTTATGAAGATATAATGATCCCACAAATAACATGGTTGTTTATTAATCATCGATACCTTTTCAATGGTATATCCTACTCCAACAAATTCCTCATAGATGAGAAGTTATGGTCATTTGAAAATCAACATTACTTAAGCCCAAACAATATAGGGAAAATCCCCCAACATTAATCCATTAAACAGTTTGCATCTTTGAGAAAATCTAAGGCATATAACAACCAAACATGCATGAACTCTAGTAGTGTTAAAGTTTGAGCATGTATGCTTTGATTAGACGACTCTAAGAACCAAATACAAAGCGAATGGTGGATGATGTTAAGAGGTGAATGCCATTTGACCAATTCCACCCACCCAATCAAATGATGACATGTGGTAGACGTTCATTAAAGGAATAAATGGTAGATCCTAGTGAACTTTCAGAACATGTGTCATACAAAGGGAAATAGACTTAGTAAGTTTAAGTTAGCTTGATACAATGACATGGAAGATTGACACTTGGATCATGTTGATCAGCCCAACATAATGACTCGGTAGCCCATACACATGGCTTCTAATAATAGGACATGCCATGGTTGCGAGTACTACATAGGATGACATGTAATCTGATGATGTGGCATAGTGGGAGGAAGTCACATGAGAAGCATATTGGGCACCCTCTAATTGGTGAAAGGGGTGAAAAAGGGTGATACATGGCACCATCACAACCTAACACATAGCTCAATGATGTCATCATGCAATCATGAGGAAAGCAAACATGGATCCTTGAGGACCGAGTCACATGGTGAGGTAAAACTGGGTTAAGTGCCAAAATATTTGGGTTTCCACAAAGTCACTCTCTGTTAGTCATATGGACATGGTCAACTAGTCATCTAAATGGTTAATGTTCAGATATGTGGGATCGATCATATTGTTTAAGGGTATTAATTGGCTCATCCCTATTGAACCCTAAGACCACCAATCAACTATATATGCCCTCATTTATGGGCTACAAAAAACAATTATGTGAAGTTTGTTGTGTAATAACAAGTTCTATATTCTGCTCTGCTTTGAGGGAAGAAGCTTATGGTTACAAATGGAGGTTGACCACTGTCAAGACGTCTTTCTATTTTGAAGGCAAGTAACTGTTATAAATAATGGAAACCGGTAAAATACTGCTGGGGCGGGGGGGGGGTGGGGGGGGGGTTGGGGGGGGGTTAATTAGTAGTGTGACCAATTTATACAAATCTTGAAAATTTATAATTTTCAATAACTTTAGCAACTACTTATGTTATCAAAAACTTAACTCAGTCATGTAAAACATAACATCATAAAAATTTCCATACAAATATGCAACATAGATATAAGACATCAATATTGTTTTATTTCTTTGACAAAGACACACTTTAAATTTTATATTACATCATTTCCCCACAAGCTACTACTTGTAGGTTTATCAGTTGTTATTGAAATGAACTCATGTCCTTTCTCATTTATCATTTTGTATTGAAAGGAACTATTTCCCTTGCTCATTTATTAGCCACTGCTAAAAGAGACTATTTCCCATGCTTGTTTATTAGTTTTCACTAAAAGGGACTACTTCCTCTACTCATTTATCAACCACTACTGAAAGGGACTATTGCCCCTACTCATTTATTAGTATTCACTAAAAGGGACTAGTTTCCCTGTTCATTTATTAGCCAATATTGAATGGGGCTACTACACTTGGAATGCAAACTACCACTTGCTATCCAAATAGGCCACTTATTTATTAGTATTCACTAAAAGGGACTAGTTTCTCACCTCAAATACTCACCAAAACCACCATTAAAACTCCTTCATCAATCTATGATTATCGAATAAATCACCAAACACACTGACAACATCAATCCTTAGCAATTACTAGTTTTACCATTAAAAATATTTGTTGAATACACCACAACACCATTCACCAATTCATTCTCTTCTTTCTCAAACAACTTTGAGGCACAAAAATTAATCTTTAGTTCACCTCTCATGCATACTCACAATATGCATTTTGTTGCCCCATCAACTTTTCACACATGCTAACAACCAGCATGGTTGCACACTGACACCTTACAAATTCGATTATGCTTATAAAGAATTCTGGACTGATGTTTTCTGGATTGAAAATTTTGTTGTATTCAACTTGTTCTTTGATGCTTGCATGAAATTTTTTTTCTTTCCTGATATAAATATGTCTTCTAAAATTTCTCTCCAATTCATCTACTTCTCCTTATCTGTAACTGTAAGAAATTTTAAGTTTAACTGCTTAAATCTATTGTTCTGGAATTTTATAGGTTTTAGCTGAGATTTTCTTAATATGGTTGAAATCCAAGTTTAACATAACTTCTAAATTTTCCTTTAGATATGTCCATGCTGCTAGTGGTGTTGCTAACTTGTTCATGCATGCTTCAAAGCTTTTAGTGTTGTGCTATTCTATTTTGGCATAAAAACCAAATTCCAAAGCCTCTGACTCATCCATGCATTAGGATATAAGCCTTTGTTATAAGCCCAAACACCAAGCTTCCAACCCATTCATCCAAAAGCTTTCAACATAGGCCAAAGGTATTTAACTCTAGCTAGATCACAATTACTTTCCTTAGTCCCACAGGCTTTAACATAAATTCACTTGTCAAATATAACTCTGTTAGCTCATTTCTCTTTAAGCCCTGATGACTTATTTTCTTTTACAATGTCTCTACATCCTCAATCACTATGGCTCACAAAACCATGTCATCACACTCTTAGGCCCAAATGGTTTGATCCTCTAATGTGCCTTTGAGAAAGCTTCCAAGCTAGTGTGTAAATGTGCATCCATATTTCCTCTTCTCCATTAGTTTTCATTGCTTGATTGTTCTATCACTGTGTCCTAGTGCTTCCTTAGCCTGAAATTCCTGCTTTATGAAAATAAAAATCCTTTTGGCTTTATGGAACTAGGTTGATGTGTCCTGTTGGAACCACTGCCCGTGCTCATGGAAAAATTTCATGCCAACTAGAGTGAGTTGTCCCAGACAACTACCACATCTACCCTGCACCTATTCAACCCGAAGCACTTCATTGTGCACACCTCTGGTTATTTCAAGGGTGGACCTCTGGGTTGATGTCATGCTTATGTCCCCAAGACCATGTGGTACCATTTGAGTGGTGACACATATTACTCAGATTTGACCCCTTCGACCACCTAAAAATGCCAAAAGTGCATACCTCATTTCTTTTGTATGATGCCATGATAACATCATCATCCACCTATGTATGTCAAGTTGTCTATATGGGATAATCATATTGCATCATCTATCTTCTAGTAAAAAGAGAGAAAGTGGTTTGGTCCTTTGTGTTTTGTGACCACTTCCTTTGTTAAAGTTTTAAACAAAAACCATCAGATTCAATATGTTTACACTGTCGATTGCCTAGCTACCTATCCATTGGTCTCTATTGTTGTTGTGATTCACCATGTTAGCCCAACTGCCTTTCTATTGGGCCAATGCTACCATTTTTCCATGACTAGTCATCCTAACATCATCCCAAGGTTAAGCGTTTTCACACACTTTGTTTCTTTTGGGCTAGCCTTCTCAGATAGAGTTCTATATGGGGACCTCCTGCATTGAACCTTAGCCAATTAAAATTCATTGCTTTGTTTCTAAATCTTCCCGAGCTTATGTCATCCTAATTATAGCCTTTTCACTTAACTTTGAATCATCTGAGATAATATCGTCAGGATGAGCTGTGGTGTACTGGCTCCACCATATGCCAAGACATCCTATTGTTTTGTTGTGTACCATCATGTCCTGGGATTATGTCAAAAAAATAATCTTCCTTTGCGCATTTTATGATTCTTCCTGGGAAGCCTTCTGATGAGATGATGTGTCATGGGGGCTCCACCACTGGCCAATCAAAATGATTTATGTTGCATTGTTATCTTCTACATTTTATTGGTCATTTGGATGGATTCTTTACCAATTTTCTTTTCCACAATTGGAAATTTCGCCAAACATAACTTGCTCCAATGGGTCTTCTACCAATTTAACTCTACAACTTTGATCTTGGGGGTACTAAACTTTTTTTTGGCAATAACTTGTGATCTAGGAGGCCATTCTGGTACTTCTATATACCAACATGTTGTAGCTGCTATAAAAACCCTCCAAAACTTTTCCCATGCTTTGATTTTGGAGATTCCCTTCTGTCTATAGGAGTTTATTATTCACAGTCGTCAAGTATTCATGTTATGTTAGAGACTTATCGTTCCATGTAGTGCTTGTGATGTCTTGTTCTATTGTTGATATGAGACTTTTCTAAGACAAGCCATCTCCTCCTTTGACCTTGCAGCATTGTTGGTCTTCCCTCTTGTATCTGCAAAATCCCCTATCTATGGAAATTTCATTGAGCCTTAAGGATATGAACTGCGCAATCCTAGAAGGCATGCGAGCCTTGAGCTTAGCAACTTTGCAAAAGCTATCCTTCCCCTTAGAAACTGCACAATTCACTAAGGCAAGGAATTTCACAAGCCCTTGAGCCTAAGAATTGTGCAATCCCCTTTTCTAGTTTGAAAAGGAAGCTTAAAAAAAAACAGAGTTGGCATGCCTAAAAAATAGGAGTTTCCCAAATTAATGTTTGATTAAGTCCACTAAGTTGATAATTATGACTTTTAGACAAGCAACACTTTTTCCTTTATTTTAGGCATGTGCATCATAAACCATAAACTGCCTAGATCTATTTAATAAACACCCCTCGATCTCATTTTCACACTCGATCTTAGATCTTTATCTTTCATGAGGAGATCAAGGAACTTTTGTCTGAGTTTGTGGAGCTTTTCTGTAATATTTGCATGTGCCGCTTTTCTGTTGCTTTTGTCCTTTCAACTTCTATGAGTGATATTTTTCCTGTTTTTTTCACAATAGTTGGTGTTTTACTTATATTAGCTTGTACAAGTGTTGGTTCTATTCGTCGTTCAAATTTTCCAAGTATCACATTGATTTCTTACTTTTTTCCCACCGACAGTTGCCACTGTTGGGTCACTTTGTGCATGCTCATTTTTCCTCTTGCATGTTGGATTTTTCACATTTAATTTTTACTGATATATCTTCCCCTTATTTATATTTTCATTTCTCCTTGCTCCAACACTAATATATTCCATTGTCTTCTCTCTTTCCTAGGTAGATCTGCACAATCATGGCTAGCAGTTGTCTTCTCCAAGTACACATTTAGCAAATAAAAGAGACAAGTCTTGAGCTTGGCCTCTGATACTACGCAATGTGTAGTCATTAGCTTTCCCAAATGCGCATTATGAGGTCACAAGCCTCAACCCTCATCCCTGGCCATTGGGATTGCACAATGTGTAGTTCCTTCCCTCACTCTACCTAGCTGGGACTATGCATTGCATAGTCTCAAGCCTCTAGCTTCCTCCTTGATTGTTGAGACTGCACAATGTATAGTTCATGAGCCCAATGTCCCAAATTCGCCCTAGGAATTGCGCAATGTTTCCTCTCAATGTGTGAGATTTTTCCTTGATCTTGGTGAATAGGCTGATTTTCTTGAGGTAATTTGTATTTTCCATGAGTGAATTTTGTCATATAGGGACTGCAACATTTGAGGTTATCTTTCTCCATCAATTGTTATCATCATGGCACCCGAGAGATCTACCTCAGAGGAAACCACAAAATGCAGCACTAGTGAGATAATTGAAATTGTTCCTGCCACTATTCCAATGCTTTCAGATACTCAACTATTGATTAAGAAAGATTCAAACATTACATGGAACACAACGAAAGGTCTTTACACTGTTAGACATTAACTCTGGCGATGCATCCATTTATTAACACCTATGGGTTTTTGTGTAACGACAATTGTGATTGCAATAAGTGGTATCAGAGCCAAAGGTATCAAGTGAAAATCATGCTTGGCTCACGCTAGGGGGCATATTGTTGGACATTGGATAAATCAATGCTCCCTGTGTATTTCATGACATGTGCTTAACCATCTCTCGTGGATCCGTTAACTCTAGCGATGAATCCATTTATTAACACCTATGGGTTTTTGTGTAATGAAAATCATGATTCCAATATACACAACAAAAAGTTTCAAATCATATCTTGAAGATGGGAATGTTTACATCAATGTCCAAAAGTTAGGATTACGCAACATTGCATGCAGGTATCTAGCCTTTCCATTTGAAAACATTGTCAACTGGATTTTTTCACATATTGATACAAAGGAAATGATTCTCAATAATGTCAGGGGACAAAAGATTTCCTCTTTTATGGCATGTGATCTTTAGAGTATATCATTTATCGCTGCCATGCTCTTACATGGATTCCCACTTATATGCAGTCACCAACTACTTGAACACGAAAAATTTCATGAAAGGTTAGGTGAAAGAACCATCCAAATTCCGCCAAATTCCTAGAAACACTTACAAGAACAAATATCTCAGGAAGTAATTTCAGTACCTGATAGTTCTACGTTGCCAGATCTATGGTCAAAAGAGTATTGAGACCTTTCCTAAAGGTTAGGAATTTTTACTACATCAAATTGTGGCAAAAGGAAAACCATTTAATTGGTTAGAATTATTGGCTCAATAATTGAGGACCAATGTAACTTATACCAAGAACCCTCCCAAGGGTAAGCAAGCCAGGTTCTACATGTCAGATTACTTATTGGATGCAATTTGTGCTCAAAACTCCTTTCCTAGCATGAGTTGGACATGGTTACCAAAGGAACCTTCTGTACACATTTATTGCAAGCAACTTTCGGATTGCAACTACAAGAATCATGGAGAAGATGATAGATCAATCCCTCATTACATTTACAATAAAATCTTTGAGGAAGAGCCACCTTGAATGCCATGTGAGGCGATGGAAGCAGTGTCGAAATTGGTGGATTGATCTGCCTCATTAGATGACACTGACCTTAGAGTGTTTGGTGGTCATAAGTCTCCACATCTACTACCGAGGTATGCTAACGACAAGTTTCTTATCATATTACCACAAGGTTATCAAGATTTTTGCAGAGGAAGAATAAAGCACCTTGGTCTACTCTTCCTTTGCAATTTTTATTGTATGAGATCAAGAATATGAAGGTTGTTGACATTGAAGTTAAAGAGATATAGAAATTTGCATTCGGAATATTTGCAAAGAACATTATTCAAAGATACATCTCAGTTGGCTGAGCAGGACTTATTTTGAGCCCTATGAGGAAAGGATAAAGAATTTTTATCATGCATCTAAGCCTCACAAACCATTCATATTTTCAGGTACATCACAAGTTACTCGTCAGCTGGAAGCAACTCTGGAAGCATAACCATTAGTGAGGCACAACCAATGTGCAAAAAGGGGAAGTGGAAGGTCATGCACAGTTCAATAGAAGACTAGAGCCAAAAATCGAAATCAGATCCAATTATATTGAAAGAGGCAATAACAACAAAAAGAAATAGAAAATAGAGGAAGTAGGAGGAAGAATTGAACGAGAATGAAGAACAAGAATAGAAGGAATGAGAAGAAAGGTAAAGGCAAGAAGAAGAAGAAAGGTGGAAGAATGAAGAAGAAGAAGCAACATTGAAGAAAGCTGAGGAAGAGGAATAAAGTTGGATACTTGAAGACGAGGGAAAGAAGTTGTAGGATAAGGAAATTTCTCAATAAATTGAAGATCTAATAGTAATTCAGGATATGGAGGTGGAACCACAACATCAAAACCAAGATGATTATCTCATGCTAAGTACATAGTAGATCACTACTCTGGCTCCCCCTCCTTCAACAACAGAGCAAGATCCAAGTGAAGAAGAGTAAATTATTCCTCTTGATGATGGTCAAGTCATGAATATGTACAATCTAACTTATGATGAGCTTAAGAAGAATATTGCACAAGCGAGAAAGAAACACATTCTAGCTGATCTTACATCTCTTGTGTTAGAGAAAGGGTGATTGTGATGGATACTAAGAGGATTCTGAAAGTCAGTTTTGCAGCTAACATGGCCTTTGTAGGTGCTTCCAAGTCAAACACGAAGTATCTCATGATTGAGAAGATATATGTAACACCGTCCTCCCACATCAACCCAAGCAATCAACCAACCTACGTAAACATGCGATGAGAGGCTACTATGATATAATTCAACCTCCTAGGTAACCTTAAGGAAATGTAATCGATGGAAACACAACACACAGACCTCCCTCAGGTGCTTTAGGACCCCCAAGAGCTAATCCACCACTCCAGGTGCCCAACCTTTGAGTTAGCCTAGTATTTAAATGAATTAAACCCAAATTTTCTCCCATGACAAGGAATTCATGTGACTATAACCCTATTGTCACTCCCACAATTCTTGCAAGGCAGAGACTATAGTCTCTTTCATCAAGTTCTGTTCTAGAGACTCTGATATTTAAGACACCTTTTCAGGGCTAGTCTCCAAACCAATGCCTAGAACTTGATGAGACTTTCCAAGTCATTAAATGACACCAAGGCAAAGCCTCTAACATAAAACTTGATCAAGGGCTTGACCTAACCAAGCCTAACCATGATAGACATTTTGTCAAATAGTTAGTAAATATGAAACCTATAGGTGTAAATAACAGATCTAAGCATAGGGGTCTTATACTTATCTGAGGCTCACCATGAAGCATTGTTTCTTGATCACTTTAGCTGCCATTCCATCCATTAGGTCATAGATACATTTTTCATTCATTTACGAGTAAAAACATGATAAGATCCATACATAGTTTCTACCATAAAACATATACACAAGCAACATAATAGGGACAAAAATATCAATGAAATCACAACCATATACACCACATATAATCTATGATAATAATCATATAAATACCAGTATAAATAACCTTTCATTAATGATGCAAAAACCAAACCCAGGATGGGACTTCCACATTCCACCTGATCGTACAATGGCTGAGCCAAATCTCTCTTAAACCATTCACCCCCGCACCATATTCCAAGCATGAATGTGGGATATCATAGAACACATCAATCAAAAATCATCCAGGGCTTCCAGAGGTCATCCACCTCAACCCATCAAACATTGATTCCACCTCATGGTTGGACATCCTAAAACAAACATTAGATCGGTCTCTATTTTGACCTTCTAGGGCTCCAGAGTGTTTGTTCCAACCTAGCTTCCAGGACTACTAACTCAACCAATAACTTTACCGGGCTCCAAAGAAGCATTTATGTGGTTATCAACATTACCTGCCCAATATGCATCTGTGTAAGCATGAAGTGAAAATTCTACGTTTTTGAGATACCATAGAGAAAAATCTTGAGTGCCTTCTAAGTACCTAAATATTCTCTTAATAACTTGGAGATGATTTTCCTTAGGATTTGCTTGAAATTGTCCAACTATGCCAATTACATGCCTAATCTCTAGTCATGTACCTATAAGATAGAGAAAAATGCCAATCATAGATCTATATTCAAGTTGACTAACTTGAATCATCATTTTGACTAAGACTGCATTCTATTACCATTTGTGTGCATATAGGCTTGCAGTCTTCCATTCCATATTTCTTCAAAATCTATTTAAGATACTTGGTTTGAAAAAGAAAGATACCATCATTAGTTTGCTAAACTTGAAGACCAATAAAGTATGTTAATTCACCAAATAGAGACATTTCAAACTATTGTTGCATAACTAAAGAAAATCCTTGACTCATGGATTGTACATTGCTTCCAAATATGATGTCATCTACATAAACTACTATTATAAAAATTTTTCCTTTATCAGAACTGATATATACATTTCTATATGCAGACCCCTTGTAAACCCTTGTTCTTGAAGATACCTATCAAGATGATAGTACCATGCATGAGGAGCATGCTTTAACCCATATAATTCCTTCTTAAGTTTGCACAAAATATTTTTATCATTTCCAAGAAAGAATCCTTCAGGTTGTTTAATACAAAATTATTCTTCTATATCCCCATTTAAAATATATATATTTAACATCAATTTGATACACCTTAAAGTTTTGAAAGCTGGAAAGTGCAAGAAACATTCTTATGGATTCAAGTCTAGCTACAGGTGCAAATGTCTTTTCAAAGTCTATCCCTTCTTATTGAGCATAGCCTTTTCATACAAGTCTTTGTTTGTTTCAAGTTACTTCTCCATTTTAATTTAGTTTGTTATTGAACAACCACTTTGTTCCAGTCACATTTTTATCATGAGGCCTTGGTAGAAGTTCCCATGTATGATTCTTTTCTATTTTATCAATTTCTTCATGCATTGCCTTAACCCAAAATTCATCTTTTCTTACTTGATTCACATATTGAGGTTCAATTGTGGATAGTAATTCTAAGTGACTAGAAGTTCCAACATCTGTTCTTCTAGTTTGTATTCCTGCTTCCTTTTGATCTAGAATTTGAGATTCAAGATGATTTTTATGAACATACCTTGATGGTGTCTTTTTTGATATATTTGTATTTTCATTTCCTTCTTCTAATTCTTCTCTGTCTCCTTCTCCTACAACGTTTTGGCTTGTAGTAGGGAGAGGTTCATCATCTTCTTTTGCTTCCCTTTTGGTACTTGTGGAAGCTTCATCAATCACAACATCTATGCATTCAACAATATTTTGAAGCCTTTTATTGTAACATTTATATCCTTTTATTATAGAAGAGTATCCAAGGAGGATTACTTCATCAAATCTAGATTCAAACTTTGCAATCTTATCATCATTTTTCTTTATGAATCATTTTCTTCCAAAAATTCTAAAGTGTTTAATAGTTGCAGGTTTACTAAACCAAAGTTCATATGGGGTTTTATCACTGCTTACTTGAACATGAGATTTGTTAAGTATATCCACAGTTGTATGGGTTGATTTTCCCCAAAAGGTGTGAGGTGTTCCTAACTCATCAAGCATGTCACATGCCATTTGTTGAACTATCATGTTCATTCTTTCTACCACTCCATTTGGTTGATGAGTTTTACGTAAGGAAAATCTTCTTTTGATGGAATGTTGTTCATAAAAATTGAAAAACAAATATGATATAAACTCTCCTCCTCTATCAGATCTAAGACATTTTATTTTTAGATCTAATTCATTTTCCACCAAAGCCTTGAATAATTTAAACTTATCAATTTCTTCATCTTTATACTTTAGTAAACCAATCACACATTCATGAAAAGTCATCGATAAATAATATGAAGTATTTCTCACTATGAAGATACTTATTTATCATAGGATCACATAAATCAATGTAAACAAGTTCAAGAGGTTTACTTGAAATACCTTCTTTAGCTTTAAACAAAACTCTAGATTTCTTACCAAATTGACATGGTTTGCAAATGTTATTTTCAGGTGGAGAGATGTCGGGCAAATCATGAACTTCTCCCATCCTGCTTGATTTGTATAATTGAGAAAAGATAAGGTGTCCCAACCTTTTGTGCCAAAGCTAGCTTTCTTCAGATTTTCTCAAACAACAATTCTCTTGCCAACCTTCTAAGGCATAGACATTACCTGAAGTTGTCGTTCCTTTTATTATGATCTTACCTATATCTAAATTTCTTACCACACAATTCATTGATCTGAAAATAACTTCATCTCCTTAATCAAACATTTGACTAACACTTAACAAGTTATTTCTTAACCCATGAGCAAATAATACATTTTCAACCTTGATCTTTTTCTTGAAAAACATAGTTCCTTTCCCTTTGATTGCAGCAGGTGAGTTATTACCAAAAGTCACATTATTTACTTTCTTTATTTCATTAAAAGAAACAAACTAATCTCTTTCACTTGTCATGTGATTTTAACATATGTTGTCAATGTACCATAGATTCAGTTGATCTCATGAATATAATGATAAAAAGTAGTTTTCATAGGCAATAATTTTCTTTTTCTATACCTTGGGTAGCATTATCTTTCGTTCATGCTGGTAACATGATTTCATCCTGCTTCTGCATTCAATTTCTTCACGAACAAAATTATTGCAAATAGAAAATTCAATTTTATTCTAAAGAAATGAGAAAAAATTAGAAGAAGATTTCTTTTCCTCGATCTCATTTTGTTGTTTTCTTGCTTCTCTAGTCATAATTGTTTTATAAGCAACACAATGAACTACTTTTTGACAAAAAATGTCACAAGTGAAGCATTTACCATTGAAGTAAGAATACTTGGGAGTATAATACCTTCTTGAGTA